>JAJHUR010113725.1:0-10297 GCA_027495735.1 Lutjanus campechanus | reverse complement strand
GTCAGAAAGTAAAGGTGTGCATCAGCCTATAGTTCAGTTATAAAATCAGCAGACCTGCGGAGTTTCTCTCCCCAGACTGCAGCAGCCGCCATCTGGCAAACAGAGTTGGTGGTTTTTTGGAACAGTGAAAAGATAAACTAGGACATTTTGGTTTTGTTTGTGTCGAGTCTGAATGAAGCCGACGACGATGATGAAGGAGTCTGGTGAAAGCAACTACACAGCTGTTTCTGGTTAAACAAAATGTATCTTACTCTTTAAAAAGGTCACTCGCCTTAGGGATGCAACAATCTGAGCATGTTGCCGACAAAAACAAGCACGAGTAAACAAACAGGCAAGCCTCACCTGTCCTGTGCGCTCTGCAGTGCTACAGCTGGTCTGTGATTCACTGCACGTCACCTGCACTCTTCTTCTCCTCTTCCATCATTTAGTTTTGTTTTAGTTTTGCCTTTATTTATAATTCCTCATTGAAATGTTGCAAAGGTGCATTTTTTGTAAGCTTCTATCTATTTTGTCCTGTAACTGTACTGCACACTGACTGACAAAGGATAAAAAACGACTGGTAGACTGAAAGGATCTCAGGAGCAGCCCTATAATATGGGTGCAGGTCTCTGCATGAAAGACAGTAATTGCTCTGGGTGGGTGGCGGGTGGATGGTGGTTTCAGTGACGTCAGAGCCGATTCGCACATCTCTAGTCCAGGGTGATGTTTTCTACCCGTTTCCTGACTCTGGATGCATATAAGTCCTGAATGAAGGGCAGCGGTGATTTCCTGTTCCTGTCATGTTTGAGAGCTGATCGAATGCAGACAGTGATGGACGAACAGAGAACGGACATTTCTGGACAGCTCAGCTCAGTGCAACACGTACACAAGCAGAAATTCTATAGAAAACATCAGATTTAATCTGACTACATGGAACATCACATCTCCCTGAAGAATTCATAATAATGTACTGTACATTATTACAGACTTTCCCTGCTCTTCTCCAGTTAACACTCAAAGGATTCGTCATCATTTTAACTCTCTCCTGCATCTGATATGTCATTAATTTGCCATTTCTGCTGGCATCTTACTAAGCATTATATAGATATAGGTGGAAAAATTAACGGAAAAACCAGCATAAGACATTGAACCACCATGAGTTTGAGTCGTAGCTTCATATCTCATTATCATCAAATCATACAGTGACCTCAGATGCCCTGCATGGAAGCATTTGCGTTTGCTGAGTCTCTGCATTTGTGTTTTCCCCTTTAATTTTTCATGAGACTGTGGTTGTACCTGTACACTTGTGTGTTTTAATAAAATATGTTGAGCATATGTTCATGTGATTTCTGGTATTTTACAGGGGATTTGTAAAGGACGCTCTCAGTTTGCATTTGAATTAAATTTTTAATGAATGTAAGCTTAAGCCTTTTAAAATATATATATGTTTATTAGAATGTTGCAAGGATACAAACAATAAACAAAGGGAAAAAAAATAAAAACCTTCCCACAGTCATAATTACACTAGGTACAGAGCAGCTTTACTAAAGTGAATGTACAAAAGTATTTATAAATGGTAAGAAAAAATGAATATATGGCAAGGTGCTTTACCCTGAACACAACACATCAGTCCTTTCTGTGAAAATATTTCAGGGTCCCGGATCTAATCGTACACACCTCCTCTATCTGCATGTAAAACCTCAGTGCCTGCAGATGTAGCATGTTCACCATTTCTCCCATCCACAAATCATCAAATCATACGTGAGTCTGAACAGAGTCTAACTTCCATATTCACAATAACTTTTTTCAATCATCATTCCAAACAAAGCACTTTATTTTACAGTTTAAAAGTGAGATATAACAAGCTGTACTTTGTATTAAATTTAGAAAACTAGAAATATTTTCTTTATTGGACATAAAAGAACAACACAACTATACAATAATTAGACACCATACACCTAATGTTACTCTAATAAGACATAACATGCTGTACTTTGTATCAGATAAATAATATGTTCTTTATTAGATAGTATTAGACCATTTATTAGAACCTTATTAGCCTTTATTAGAGGATAATAAAGTATACATTACAGCAGAACTGTACTGTAAACTAAAGTGAAATCTGCTGCTTCCCCATTTAAAAACAATATGTGAACAAGATCCAAAGTAAACAACATTTATAGACCTATAGGATTTTGTTGCATATGGGTGATTGCACAGACTTGTTGTAATACTGTAGGCAGATAATGTGATTTGATCAGAGAAGTAGATATCAGTCTTGGCTTCTCTGCCAATTGTGTGGGACCAGTGAAAGAAGTCTTAAGAAACAGATATGTATATATATATACAGTATGCCGCCTTCATTACGGGGTCCCAACACAATATCATTCTGGCCAGGAAAAACTTGAGCCTTCTTGTTAGTACTTTAGTGAAGATGACAAACTAACATAAAGTCTTTCTTAATCAAACTTAAATATATACACTATATAATACTTTTTTGGTTTATTTTATATCTTATTTATTTACATATTTCATCCATGCATGTACTTTTTTCTCTATGCTACAAACTTATTTTACAGTATTAATTGTATGAAGACAAAGACCGTGCTGAAACAAAGGCACCAATAATAATCAAACTTGGGAGTTGATGTTTCTCTGTTATTTGAGTTTGTTCATTGCTGGTCAAGTATGATCATGAAAATTACATTAAAAAAAAAAGCGGATTTCCCAAAACTCCTGCTTTCCCTTTTCAGATTCTTATCACACTGGCAGCTGGCTGTGTCTGTGTGCTGCTGCATTGTGGTTCATCATTGCAGTGACCCCAGCTGTAACTATAGAAACCTCATTATCATCTATTTTCCATTTTATAATGCTCATTTATTCATTCATTTATTTATTTCCCCACAGTAAAGACATTTTATATTCCAGAGAACACAGATACCAAGTACATGTAGGTCCTTGTGTTCCTGTGTTTTCTATGGTTGCCATGGTCACATGATGACCCCACAGCAGCAAGTCGAAAAAAGTTTAACCATCATCAGCGCACACGGCAGAGGCAGAGAGTCAAGTGAGTCCGATAGAGCAGCAGCTGCCCTCTCTCTGATTACCACCGTGTGTAGTTGCTGCTGTGCCTGAAAATGATGCGATCACAATGATGATCACATGTGGGGGTCACATAGACCACTATAAGCAGATGATTATTGAAACAAAATCATTTTTTTCTCTTTATTTCTCTTGCAAATTACCATCTAACTGGCAATTGTATATTTATTACATGAATATAAAGTTAGTTATTGCAAACTGTTACTCGCTGAATTTTATTGTCTGTTTTATTGGCTGGTTTTCAGCAGTTTTGTCATAAGCTTCAAGGAGACTTTGGTTTTCATTTAAAGAAAATGACTCTTTTGTCTTGTTTCCCATCATGATTTCAATGTGGGCACAGTATCAGTCTGAGTTACCTTTGTTCAGTCAGGAGAGACTTGTTCTGAGGCCAATATTTTTGATTTGACATGAGCACAACGGATTGAGGAATGTGAAAGCCTTTGATGATTAGACCCCGTCGTGGTATTTATTACGTAAACGCATGTACAAGGATGATGCTGGAGACCGGACATGAAGAGCAGTGGACTTGACAAGCTTGTCTTGCACTGGATACAATGAACTGGAGGTGAACGGGGAGGAAGAGGGCCGTGATGAATGTCTAAAATGACAGCTGACGGTGAGAGGAGAACAGAATTAAAGTCTGAGCACGGCAGTGTGATTGGCTGATAAGGAACGCAGGAAAATCTGATTGGTTTAACAGGGAGAAACGTGAACACTCAATAATCAGCTGATAAAGTGGAGGCAGGATGAGTGAGAGAAATAAAAGATTGTGAATGAACGCGTAAAGGAGGCCTTCCTGATTGAATGTATGCTGAGCCATATGTTCCATATGTTGTTGTGTATGAAAAGACACAAAATGCACTGTACACCAGGCCAAAGGCTCTTAATTGGCAAGAATAAGGGAATAGAACACAATCATGATACAGGGGTTATTATTCAATATATTGGATACACTGTAAGAAAGGTGATATACAAATACGCAACACAATATAACACAAATATCTAATCAACCAATTACATGGCAGCAACTCGATGCATGTAGACGTGGTCAAGACGACCTGCTTAAGTTCAAACCCAGCATCAGAATGGGGAAGAAAGACAACTGCACGCACAACCATCTCTAGGGTTTACAGAGAATGGTCCGAAAAAAAGAGAAGATATCCAGTGAGTGGCAGTTCTCTGGGTGAAAATGCCTTGTTGATGCCAGAGGTCAGAGGGAGAATGGCCAGACTGGTTCAAGACGACAGAAAGGCAACAGTTACTCAAATAACCACTCGTTACAACCAAGGTGTGCAGAAGACCATCTCTGAACGCACAACACGTCGAACCTTGAAGCAGATGGGCTACAGCAGCAGAGGACCACACTGTGTGCCTCTCCTGTCAGCTAAGAACAGGAAACTGAGGCTACAGTTCACACAGGCTCACCAAAATTGGACAACAGATGATTAGAAAAACGTTGCCTGATCTGATGAGTCTTGATTTCTGCTGTGACATTCAGATGGTCGGGTCAGAAGTGAAAGCGTGGATCCATTCTGCCTTGTATCAACGGTTCATGCTGCTGGTGGTGTAATGGTGTGGGGGATATTTTCTTGACACACTTTGGGCCCTTTTGTACCAATTGAGCATCATTTAAACGCCACTGCCTACCTGAGTATTGTTGTTGACCATGTCCTTTACGACCACAGTGTACCCATCTTCTGATGGCTACTTCCAGCAGAAAAATGCATCATGTCACAAAGCTCAAATCATCTCAGACTGGTTTCTTGAACCTGACAGTGAGCTCACTGTACTCAGTGGCCTCCACAGTCACCAGATCTCAATCCAACAGAGCACCTTTGGGATGTGGTGGAACGGGAGATTCACATCATGGATGTGTGGCCGACAAATCTGCAGCAACTGTGTGATGCTGTCATGTCAATATGGACCAAAATCTCTGAGGAATGTTTCCAGTGGCTTGTTGAATTTATGCCACAAAGAATTAAGGCAATTCTGAGGACAAAAGTGGGTCCAACCTGGTACTAGCAACATGTACCTACTAAAGTGGCCGATGAGTGTATAATCTATTTTTTAAATCTAATTTTAGTAAGTCTGGCATAGTATAAAGGAAAACTCCACCGTATGCAAAAATTTGAGTTGTGTATAGAAGTGATATAGCCTATTACAGCACAACAAACGTGTCTGTAAAGCAAGCAGCAGGTTATTGGGAAAGAAAATTTCAACTAACAACATTCAGTATAGCCTGTGGCAAAGCTGCTCAACCTCTCTTAAGACATTTTTTGGGCTTTAGATGTGTTCAAGAAGCTCATCTCGCACTGAGCGCCCACAGCAGCCATCACAGGAACTGTGCAAAATATTCACAGAGCAGCACGCACCACTCCAAAAGTGCTTTGCAGCAGCTTTCGGCAAACTGCCTTCAAGAGCTCAAGAGGGACAAATTAGGTGGACAAATTGGCACCGTATGCAGCCTGAAGGCGCCTTGCTGTTGGATCATTTCTAGTGCCTGTTGATAAGCTGAATTACAGCCAAGACGCACTTTGTCTTCACTAATGTCCCTTAATTTTCAAACGGGGCCCAGATTCCTCAGTGATCTGCGGATCCAAATGACTGATAATGTTGTTACGATCAGCATAAATACTGTGTCAGCATTCTGTCTCGTTGGTTTTATCTATAGCAGTCTCATCATGGAGGCACTATTCAGTTCCCTTGATGCCTTTGTACACTCTGAAATTGAAGTGTCATCCCATTGTATTTGTCACACAGGAAACCTCAGACGGAATATTATCCCAAACATCACTCAGACTCCACATCGCTGCTGCTTTATAGTCTCGCTGTTGGCTCAGCCATCTCTTGCACAGAGAGCCTTGTTCCTGTCCTCGCTGCATTGTCAGACTTTCAACCGCAAGACAACAAGGGAAATCTTGTTGAATGGCTTCATATATTTTTTTTCGGGACATTTTCTTCTCATTTTGCTCCGCCGATCTGGCACGGGCATTCCACGGGGGCAAAATAACAGACGGCGAGAGGGTTATTACAGGTCAAACAGCAAAGTGCCTCTTCAGCACGTCTCTTGAAGGCTGACAAAAGACAAAAAGCCTGTTTTTCTCCTTCGTCTGAACACAACCCATAATTCACTCCTGCAAAAATGGTCAAAACATGTAGCACGTTCAGTGTGCGTCGCACAAATGAAGTCACTGTGTATCATAAAGGCTGCACATATTCCCACACTTACATCTGCACCGTGATGTGGAATCTGCTGCAGCGACTTCTCCGCATGCTGTGTTATTAAAGTCAGTAAATTAGATGAAATGCTCACTATTGTTCCAGTGTGACTTTCTTTGTCATACTGCAGATATCTTAGCAACAGGACATCTTGTTCTGTACGAGAAGTACCGAACGTGTGGTAACGTCACAAATAACTGAACAGAACATGTCAGAGGTGTTTAGAAAATAAAGTATGTGTGAGACTTCTGTGACATTTTTCACTTAATATTCTCGTGGACTATGATTTGATAGTGTGGAAGAATAAGGGGCACCTTGCCAGCGATCTCAGGCGCAGAACACAAATCAAGCAGGGGGTCTTGGGGTCCTCCCCCATGAGGTTTTGAGTGTCCGATATTTTATTTCCTGCATTCTGGTGAATTCAATTTGTGCTTTTTATGCACCAATTTCCAAGTCTTCTGCTACTCTGAACATGAATGTAAAGGAAATAAAGAGTCAATAAGAGTAAAGCACAGTTGCATCAGTTATATTAAAGATTCAAACATCAGATCAGAGACATTGGGCAAAATGTTCGGTTGGTCAAACTCCACTCTGGGCTTCTGTCTTGCACTTGCTCCAGTTCAGACAGTCCGCCTTGTGCTCATTCCCACTGACAGGACTGATCTACTCATGGTCTTTCTGACATTCAGATCTGTATTTGGACACCTTCTCTGTTTTGTTTTTTTTACAGGTGGACTTGAGCTGAAGGCATTTATCTGATAAACATCCAGTCATCCCATGAGCGAGCTGGGTGTGACTGTATCACAGTAAACCTGTGCTGCACTAATGAGCTGTAACTCAGTTAGTTCGCTGGCTCTCAGCTGCAGCTGTTTGTAAAGCAAAGACTGTTCATCAGATAGGGCTGAAAATAAATGGGTGACATTTGCTATGTAAAGAGAACCTGAGAAATAAGTTAAATCCTCTTGGCACTTTCCATTCACTGTTTGAGGTGGGCTTGTTAGACAGTCGGTTTTAAAAAAAGAACAAAAGTTGTCAGATGCAGTTTCCCAAATGCTGACATTGGAAAAGTAAAAGTAAAGCTTTATTTATGTAGCATGTTTTAAAAACACACAGTTACGGGGGAAGCTTCGAGGAAGTCTGGGAGTCTGTTATAGTCTTCTCTTCCCTGCCATCTCCCACAAACAATGAGTATGTGGATGCTACCAAAGCTAAGAGAACTGACTGAACTGATGGTATCTTTATTTCAGAGGTGACACATGAACATGTCTATATAAAAACGCAGTGTGCCAAACCCAGATGGGGAATCTGAATGTTTTTTATTTGTCACTATGTTTATTATCTGAAAAGTAGGAAGAATATGCAAGCTGCCTGCTGTTGCATGTGTGTCTGTATGTTGATGACTGTCCACTTCAGTGCTATGGGGGGTATGTGCGCTAATGCATGATGAAGACTCGAGAGAGAGTGTGTGTCTGTGTGTGTGTGTGGGTGTGCTGGTGCTGTTCAGGGTCAGATTTGATCAGGATGTGTGTATCCATAGCCTACATGGTGTTGTAAACAAGTGGCATACTATATTTCTTTCTTTCCTCTCTTTCATAATTGAAACATTATGATTAAGGTGTCGTTATCTTTTCTATGTTTTATTATGAGGTTGTGCAGGAGCCTGAAATCCTCACAACCTAGTTATTCTGTTTGGTTTTTTTAATATCTGTGCAAATGCTAGCATATTTAAAGCCTGCTCGTACAGCCGCCTGTTCTGACGCAGTCTGGGATCTTGTCCCAACAGACAGATCGGATCGAGTTCATGGTTTTCCTAACATTATGTTCACTTCTATTTGTGCAGATCCCAGTGTTCCCCTAAGAATGAGAGCAACAGGGAAGCTGCTATTTCACAACATCCACCCCTACTTACTACAAATACTTCTATGTACTCACTCATTCACACTCAAACACGCACATAGATACTGAACACTATATCCCACTTTTACCTCTCTCCTCTATATTTGCCTTCCCTTTCATTCTCCATCATTTTTCAAAATTGTTATCCTTCATTGTCTAACTTTGAGTCATTACTTAAAGTTTTAATCAGTTAACTCTTTCTCCACCAGCCAACACCCACAGAGTATTCAGTTCTATGAATATGTTAACATGGTGTATATCAAAAGAAAGAACAGATCTACTAGTTTCATTTTTTTATAAGCACTTTATGAGCACATGTTCAAAAATTCCACTTTACAGACAAAAAAACAAACAGAGAAATTAGTGTTTTTGTGAAAGAGACATTTTCAAGCAGAATATCGACTTCACGTTCTTAGTTTTGTTCACGTTCTTTTTTAAAATCACTTCATAATCTGTGTGTTAGGTGTGCACCTCTGGCCCGCAACACTCTGTCCTGACTGTGCCCGGATTGCGGCGCTCTCTGACCCGGCTGCAGCGTGACTCCCATGACTTTTAGTCATTGCACCAATCAGGTAGAAAGAAGAAGAGTATCTGTCTCGATACATAGAGAGGTTAACTTTACACCAGAGATTTATTCTAGATTTGCCACCCCCAATATATAGAAACAAACATATAAATACCCCACCACACACATATAATATGTGGACTGAAAAAGTGTGGGAAATACAGTGAAGTGATCTGAATCCTTCTACATATTCTGAACTGTACATATATCTTTGTCTTCCCAATTTAACTCACATCTTGATGCACATACATACGCTCATGCCATTATACACACACACACACACACACACACACACACACACACACACACACACACACACACACACCTTTTTCTAATTTGTACCTTTACTTTATTCCAAGTATTAATACCTTAAGCTGAAGTGAAAAAACGTTTTGTTTTTGTGTCATTTTAATTAAATTTTGTTTGTCTATAAACCATGTAGATACAGCTGTAAAGAAAAAAAAAAGAAAAACAGTAGTACAAAGTGCTTCACACAGTCAAATAGAAAATAACAAAAATTAAAATGAAATTAAAATATGGAACCCAGCACAATAAAAGACAGACCAAATTAACAAACCAAAACAGGGAGAGAGCCATAAAAAATATAGAAATGGGTTTTAGAGGCCACTTAAAACAGTACAAAGATTCTGAAAATCTGATTGATTGGGGTAGATGGTTCCAGAGTGTGAGGCTAAAGCAGCAAAGGCACGGTTACCTTTTGTATTGCAGTTGGAGCAAAGTCAGAAATTTGAAGAACAGAGAGGTGGTATCAAGAACAAGAAGATCGGAAATGTAACAGGGCCAAGGTCATGTAGTGACTTATATGTAACCAACAGAATATTGTCATTTATTCTATATTTTACAGGAAACTGGTGGAGGGATGCAAGAACAGGGATGATGTGGAACCAACTGCTGGTTCTGGTTAATAATCTGACAGCCGCATATTGAACCAACTGTAGATGATTTAAATGGCATTGACTTAGATGTGCAGATTTACAATAATCAAGAAAAATTCAATATAAAGATATAATTATGGATATTGTGATAAGAGACTAAATATTGTCTTATATTTTAGATCATTAAAATATAGTGATATTTGATTTTGTCCATATCGGCAAGCCCTGTTTGGTAATTTCATTTACATCAGTGCAACATATTCTCTAAGATCATCATGTGTTTGCACTGTTTGAGAATTGACAGTATTTTAAAGAAAGTCCATATATCAAGATATTTATCACGGTATAGCCTAAAAATATCAGGATATTAGTTATTTATTCGTAAGACCTAATAATAATGGATTGTCTGCTCCGGGTAGGGAATGAGTCCTCACCCCAAGTGAGGGAGTTCAAGTATCTCGGGGTCTTGTTCTCAAGTGAGGGGAAAATGGACCATGAGATGCGACGGAGAATCAGAGCAGCAGGAGCGACATTGCGTTTGCTTTACCGTACCGTTGTGACGAAAAGAGAGCTTTGCCAGAAAGCAAAGCTCTCGATCTACCAGTCAATCTTTGTTGGGTTTTCTCAGGAGGGTGGCTGG
>JAJHUR010113716.1:4379-17424 GCA_027495735.1 Lutjanus campechanus | reverse complement strand
AACCAAACAAGGTGAAGCAGCCTTTAGTTTCTCTGCTCCCCACCTGTGGAACAAACTTCCAGAATATCTGAGGTCAGCTGAAACAGTCAGCTCATTTAAATCAGGGCTAAAAACACTACTGTTTACTGCAGCTTACCAGTGAAGTAGATATGTGACTTATTGTTAGAATAATCTGTAGCTTTTGTTTTTATATCTGTCATCTGTTGCTTTATGTTTGCTTTCTAAATGCATTTCTGTAATGTTTTTAATTATATATTGTCTTGCTTTTAGCCTTTGTTTTTAATGATCTGCAATTTTTATGTTTTATTTTAATGTATTTCTAAGTTCTTGTAAAGTACCTTGAATTGCCTTGTGTATGAATGGTGCTATACAAATAAAATTGCCTTGCCTTTTAGCTTGGGGCTCTGTAATCTGAGAAGTATTCAAGACAAATCCAAATCTAAATCTGATCAAATCTGATCAAACCACCTCCAAAGGAGGTTTGAGACTCACTTGAGCCAGATACATCATGCATACATACATGCGGGCAAACATTCTGAGAGCCCCTAATCCAAAATGGCTACCTCCAGCCATGGTTTCCAGGACTTTTTGGGGCCAGGAATTAATTATTGTTGTCATTTTTGATGATTTTACCTATTTTTGACCTTTAAATCCAAGATGACTGCTGATTTTCAGCTGCAAAAGGTGAATTTCTCAAATTCATCATAGAGCCTTCATATTGGTCTCTAATGCTCAGGCTGAGTTGAGTTATTAAGAGTAAAACAACAAGAAGGCACACATAAGTACTCTCAGATTACTCTCATATCATTCTCAGGTCACAAAGGTCAACGTTTGTGGTTGATGAGAAACAAATTTTCACCATGCCATCACACCCTGAGATGCTGGCATGCGGAGGTATGATGATGTCTGCAGCCTCCTCTGACATGGCAGACCATTGAAAAGATCATTTCCAACATGGACCAAAGGTAGCCATTTTAGAAAACAAAGTTGCCCACATTTTTGTGAACAGGTGTGGGGGCCAAATTTGTTTTTTAACCTTCATAGATCATCGACAAATCTACTGAGAAATGAACCTCTGCTCTCCATCGTCACACAATTGTTAGAGATGACCCAACTATATGTACAGTAATCTTCCTCTCAAAGTGTATGGGAGGTGCAGTATGTCAATAAGCAGTCTGTGGAAATAACCTCTCACTGTCAGATTTTCTTAATTTGTCTGTGGTCCGTCTCCTCTGTGACAATAGAAGTTAAAGTTATTTTGAAATGACACTGAAATTAGCCATTGTTCTCTGTCTCATTAAAGACACACAATGTCAAATGACTCTGCAGTAGTTACGGGTATTTACTGGCTCCAGCTTCAAAACATGACTAGTTTTCACTCTATTTCCAGTGTGATGCTATGAAGGCCTGATGCCTCCATCCGTAACTTCGGTGACTCTTTGTCGTCTCAGAGACAAATTTCATCCGTTTCCCTTCAAGCAGTGCTTGAACATCGTTCCAAATTAGGTAATGTTGAGTCTGAAAGAGAGACTGAAGTTAAAGTTTAAAAAAACAGTAACAAAAGCAACACCAGACAAGCAGTATGGAGACATGCTTTTTTCCAGTTGTTTTTACATTTGAAAACTGGTCACCATTCACTTCCATTGTTTGGGAGATTCTGCAACACTGTTTTCCTGTGAAACTCCAGCAGTGTTTTGTGGACTAAAGAACTAAACCCGGCCCTCAATCGGCATGAGGGTGAGTAGATAATAACTGAATTTTCTTTTTTGGGTGAACTATCCCTTTAAGGGAACCACTTGAAGGAAACTTGTGCAGGCAGCTCTTGATCTAATGCCAATTATAGTCCTCATATGTCTTACATATAGTTTAGCTGCGTGATCTGTTAAACTTCTGGATTCATAATCTTATGATATATGATCTGCTCCTCACAGATTATAGACGTTTCATTGCAGTGTTTTCATTAGTTCTCTCCTGTTCTTCTGTCATGGGAACAGAGCATGTCTACTTCCTGTTCTATCATACAGATAACATTTCTAATAATCCCACCTGACACTTTTTTTTTTTATTATTTCTTACAAACTCTCACTTGCTTTTTTCTCTCCCAAGTGTTTCTCTCACTCAACAATCATAATATTAGTAAGTTATTATTAAGGAAAGATTAGTAAAAAGATGAGAAAACATAATATATCATTGTTCATATAATGATGACACCATAAGGGTTATTCTTGCAAACTTTCGAGTGGTTCCTACAGAGCCATAGAAAGTATTGTACAGTAGTTTCACAGACAGAGTAGTACTCAGACACCGTGATAACTAAACTGATCTTGATGTGTGAAATTTTAAAATTTTATGCACTCTTGCATATGTGTGCATTTATTTTGTTATATAGAGCACTGAAGCTGAAACTTTTTGTTCTCAGACAGACACATTTTTGGCTTCCTTTTGCACAGCACAGCACGGAGTGAACAGATGAGGGTTATTTGCTGCAGAGACATGAATCCATTTTGAGCCATTTCATGCAAATGATTGCCTGTTGCTCTATTACTAATATCACACACACACACACACACACACAGAGAGAGAGAGAGAGAGAGAGATGTGAAAGTAGAATCTTTCCCGGTTCAAACACTCAGTCCTTAAAATTTGAAAACACAGAGAAAATAAACATGAAAACAGTCCCCAGTGGGATCAGTGTGTTTTTAAGTCACAAAACTGCCCAAAAATGCACTTACCAAGTCTGCCCTTCCAAACAGAGATAGTTGTGAAAAGACTGAACCCAGCAATGAAACCCTGTCTCCTAGATATAATGTTTTTATATTTATAATA
Source organism: Lutjanus campechanus (assembly GCA_027495735.1). Classification (NCBI taxonomy): domain Eukaryota; kingdom Metazoa; phylum Chordata; class Actinopteri; order Lutjaniformes; family Lutjanidae; genus Lutjanus; species Lutjanus campechanus. Next base: position 14,598 of record JAJHUR010113716.1, on the reverse strand, counting down.
ATATATTGCCTGGGCAAGGAGACAGGGTCAGCTAAAGGCACAGCACACAGGCTTAAAAACATGAAAATTTTTCAGTCAGCGCCCTTCCTCCCTTCCTTCTTCCTTCCTTGTTTTCTTAACCTGACATGCCAAATGGTTTGTTACACAGAACCATCTGGGAAGTCGCCCTTGGAAACCATTTGGAAAAGGGCAAGCACTTTCAAAAGAACACTTGCCAGGTGATTGGATGAACCATCTGTCTATCACAGCTAACTTCCACCAATCAGATGCACACTTCCATTGATGCTTCTTGCTGTCGTCACACCTACAACCATGCCCTTAGCTGCCAGTAGTCTCTCCTAGGATGCTGGTTGGCTGCACCACTTTTGGCACAGACGGAAACAAATAACATGAAGCCTGGCTAGATGGATTCTCACGAGATCACACATGGTAATCGTTTTTTGTTTTTTTTCAAATTAAGAAATTAAGAAAGGAAGAAAGAAATATACTTTGCACCTCTGTTTCTCACAAGTTGTCTTCAAGTATGCAGGCTGATTATTTAGGCTGCACAAAAACCTAATCTCGCCGAGCGCACTAAAATGACGAGAACAGCCACTGCACGGATGTGTTTGGTGGGCAAACAAAGTGCATGATTCTTGCAACAAAAGCACCTCGGTTATGGTAAGGAGACATTTTGATTATGGTTATAAATATTAATAAATGAATTGCAAGTCAGCACTAACTTTTGAATAGTGCTGTATTAATAATGACTACATAATGAATTTCAAGACTCCCTATTTGGCAGAAAACAAATGAGATACATTGTCAGTGAACAGTTTACTAATACATTTAGTATCAACATTTTTGCAATGTGCCAGGTACGTTTATTAACAACATTTCATCATTATATTCATAAAAAATTTAATCCAGTCGGCATTAAATATGTGCTGTTGCTCATTAGTTTTATATAAACTAATTTATATAAAATAATTTTCATGAGACAGAGCTGGACAACGTCCTACTACTACTGTCCTACTTCTTCCTAAAAGAACAACATGTAAAAAGAGAAAATGCTTAGTTGAAAAAGTGTGGCAACAAAAGTAACTGGATCCTAATATAAGTAAAGAAACTGGGAAAAAAAGTAGCTACAAAAATCAAAGAAAGAATGTTAAGTAAGCAGTAAGGAAATTAACACAACATAACTAAACCAACCTACCTTGACAGAGGTTATATACATATGGGGCCGGATTTACTAAAGGTTTGAGTGTATAAAAACGTGTGCAAACTCATTGCACATGCAAAAAAAAGTACAAACTGATTTACTAACAGTGCTAAGGGTTGCGTCTTTCAAAGGTGCAAAATAGCGTGTCTGCATCCACTTAGTATGTCAGCCGCAATGAATATGCAATATGGGGCATTCACACGCAATTGTGCATGTGTTGGGAGGAGAAAATGTAAATATATTAATTTAGCACGTGCAAAGTGATTTATCAAACTTGAAAGCAATTTTGCTCATAGAAATTGCGTCTATATTTAACACGTGTCAAAGGGAGGTGCAAACGGTTTGCACACACATTTCTGCGGTTATTGTTGCAAGAAGGACACATCGAAACAATGAAAGGAGACACAAAGACGCATTTTTCACCCTCGTGTGAACATTTTTGGAATGAATGAGGAAACAATCATTAAAACATATCACCTATCCGGCATTGCCATTTTGGAGCTGTTGGAGGAACTCAGAGTGGATTTGGAGCCAGCCATAAGAAGGAGTCACACAATACCTGCAATGACAAAACACATTTTTACATTTTTCTGCATCTGAGTCATTCCAGCGTACGGTAGTTATTACAGCTGGGATCTCCCGATCCCGTTTTTCAGATGTGCTGTCTGAAGTCCTAAATGTCATGTTGCGCCAGATGGCCAAGTTTATTAGGTTTCGCCACACTCTGCACTCATTGAATGAAACCAAACAAGGCTTTTATGCAGTAGCTGGATTTCCCAGAGTTATAGGAGTGATTGACTGCACCCATGTGCAGCTTGTGCCCCCCCCCACACCCCCGACACTGAGCATATGTACAGAAATTGCAAACACACGCATTCATTGAATGTGCAGTGTGTTTGTGATGCCAAAGACATCATTACCAAAATATCGTGGGGCAGTACATGATTCTTTTATTATGAGAAACAGTTTTCCAAGTTGCGAGATGGCGAGTAGGTGAGTCAGTTGGTAAAATCCTTTGTAAAATAACTTATTACATTAAAAACAAGAGCATGTTTCATATTGATTCATATGTTTTGTAAGGTGACAGTGCACCTGTTCCTCAATGCTGGTCAGAGGCATCTCATCCACTGTGCCCCCACCTGTTTTATTTGCAGACATTTTATTATACGCCAATTTTTCTTTTGTTCGTCTTCTGATATCTTGATATCTTCTTTTCACTTCATCCACTGTTCACATCGTTTTACCAACGGCATTTATTTTTCACAAATTTATTCCCATATAGCGTTCCTTTGTGCAACAGTCAGATTTTCTTTTGCTGTAGCTCATTTAAGTGTTTATTGGCTTCATCTACCAACACCTCTAATTCCATAGGGTTGAATTTCACTTTGCGCTTTCTTCTCTCCAAACTCGCCATGCTGCATGCAGCATGAAACACGCAAAACCCTCATTTAAACAGGGCGTCTCCAACACTTTTGTGCCTGCTGCCATTTACGCAATCACTCTTAGTAAATCACCCGCAAACCGCGGTTCAGCCCCACACGCAAAATTCTAGATTGCACAAGCAAATTAGTACACGCAAACTGGGATCTTAGTAAATCCGGCCCATGGACTCGTCCCAAACAGACACAAAGGGGAAACTTGGCTGACAACATTAAACATCTAACGAACTTTAAGGTATTGAAACGTAAACAACCTGATAAACTTCACAATATATAACTCCAGAATTCATACGCTAACTATGACAAAATTACACATACATTTTCAATCAGATAAAATGATAAGGTGATGACAATTTACATCCAAAAAGTCAAAGGTCACCTTCACTGTGACATCATAATGTTCACCTCTTGATTCACTTCTCACTCTTCTGCTTCAAGTACAACATATGTGGGGTTCATGTTAATGTTGGTGTAAATTTGCATATTTCCACTGGTTGCATCTGGCAGTTGTGGTGGCATTGCAGTAGGTGCTTCACCATCTGTTGCCTGGTGGGGATCTGCACTCTACTAAGTGACCTCTTCTATTTGGATGGGGGAAAAAAAATCAAATTTCCAAACCAACAAGGCAAAAGGCTGCACTGTGACATGTTCCTTCATTACAATGAACAATGCAGTTTATTTTGACTCAGTGCCATGTGCAGCTGCTGGAAATACTGTTGAGTGTCTTAATCTGACGCTGAAAACAGTCCCCCACAAATTCACAACTCTTGTTCAAGTAACATTTAAAACAAACTACAGTGATCAGCTGGAAATTAGCTGGAAATTACTGAGCTGTTTTTTCTAAATAAAGCCACATACTGTATAATTTATATATATAATTGTAGGCTTGGAACTGAGTGCCATAGACAAGGAAGTCAGAAGTCACTTGATGTCCTGACAGCAACAACAACAAATGTGGACTTTAAAATGTCTAATGCTTTAAAAGGATAGTTCACTCAAAAATGAAAATTTTTGCCAAGTTGACTGAATAAATGTTATTTACACCATGTTTTTAGCCTGAATCTTCACTGTAGATCTTTAGCTTGGAGCCATATTCACATGCACACTGTCTGAACTGGGTGTGTGTGGTGTGACGGTGTGCAAATGGCATGTTGGGGCTTTAGTGGACTTGGATTACACCAGACAAGCAGTATGGAAGAATTTTATGTTTTTATTCTGTTGTTTTTTTTACATCCAGAAAACTGGTCACCATTCACTTCCTGTCACGGCCCTGGCCGTGTCATTTGTTCCCTGTGTTTTTTCCCTGTCCTGTTTCCCCTCCCCCTGTCTGTCTCTGTCTGTGTCTGTGCTGTGGGCGTGGCAACTCCCTCTCTCCCCTGGGCTCCTAATTGCATCATTCATCTCACCTGTTCCCTGCTGCTCACCTGAGATCCATCCAGTATCAACCCCTGCAGTTTAAAACACCGGCTCTCTTCTCCAGTCTTCGCCAGATCGTTGTATCTACCACTGTGGTACAATCACGCTTCAGGCTGTTATTCTGTCTTGTGAATTTTGCTGAGATTTAACTGTTTCTTCGTGGACGCTTACCTTGTTTTTCCTCCGTCATAGGATCACCTACCTACCTACCTGCCTGCCTGCCTGCCTGCCTCTCTGCCTCTCTGCCACGCTTCCAGCCAGCTAAAATCCTCCACCCTCATCTCTGCTCCTCGGCCATCAACCTACTCCCCTCAGCCTCCATCCCACAGACATCTTCCCCTCCTACCACATTCATCATTCCTGCAATAAACTCCCATTTTTTCCTCCCCACACTCCGGTTGTCTGTGTTCTGCATTTGGGTCCTCCTCATTTATTATAACACTTCCATTGTTTGGGAGATTCTGCAACACTATTTTCCTGTGAAACTCCAGCAGTGTTCTGTGGACTAAAATGACCCTCAATCAGCATGACGGTGAGCAGATAATGAATTTTCATTTTTGGGTGAACTATCCCTTTAAAGGTGATTTTGATTAGGCTGACCATCCTGCACTGAAATCCCAAAGCTGAATATATCCTCTTATGGTATAACAAAGTAAAAATCCAGGTAAGTCACACTCTTCCTCTCTTTGTTCTTGTCATCTGACATCTGTTGATAATATCTAAATGCATCCTATAAATCAATCAGCCAGATCTCTCTTCATAACATCTGGAGGTTGAGTTGGAGATTAATTATCATCATTAAAAATGAATATTAATTCCTATCTTGCCATAAAGTCTGGATTAGAATAGATAATATCAATGACCACCACCAATATAACTTTATATTAACTGTTCAATCAAAACATAGTAAGGTAACTGTGCAAGAAGTCATTCTTCTTGGGATCCAAACTTTATCTTAAAACTAACATGGTCTGTGAGCAGTGGAGACACATCATAGGGTGCTTTTCATTTCACTCATTTTCATCATTACTTCATTTCATCATTACATCATTGTGCTTGAAGCTCCATGGTGTTTTGTCGTGCTGTGTTTGAAGTGGCTGACAATTTTGCGACACTTGGCCAATACATTCATAAATCCACTGTCAGTGAGGCTTACGGTGATGCTTCTTTTTAGAATATGAGCTATGCATGGCATGTGCTCGTATGGCAGTAGTTTAGCCACAGCTATCATGTTGCCTGCACTGTCCGTCCCTATTGTTGTGATTTTTCCTTCAATTGCCCACTTGCATGCTACTGTTTGAAACTGTTCTGCACATGCCTCAGCAAAGTGACGCTCCTCTGTTTTCATTACGGTTAGCGCAAATGACTTCAGTTCCCAGGTTTTAGTGATGTGATGCGCAGTTACACGCAGATAATCGTTGTTACTCACAGAGGTCCAGTGGTCTCCTGTCAGGACGACATATTCCGCTGAAGCCAAATTCTCTTCCTTCGTTTTCTTTTTAGCTTCATAGAGTGCGTTGATTTTAGCCATCACTGTGCCTCTTCATGGTGGCTTGTAAAATGCGTCGAGAGTTGCAACTTTGAAAACTTCTGTGAAGCCCGTGTCCTCAACAATACTAATCGGTCTGCAGTCCATGGCAATCCATTTGGCAATTGAGCCCGTCAACTTTTCAGAGGTAGACTTACTTAATGCCCTGCGTTTGGTGAGGGTGGTCTGATGCACACCAGGTGCACTTGAAGTTGAAGCCCCAACAAATACATGCTTGGCATTGTGATGATACTTTAAGCACAAGAGGTGCTTCAGTGAAATGAAAACTCCTTCCTGCAGTGAGTGCAAATCACAACGTGTTTGTTGACTGTTCCATCTTTGTCTTTTTTTATACTCAAATTTTCCATCCAGGGGACCAAAAGGTTCTTCGGGTTCCTCTTTCTCATTCGAGTCACAATCAGCCATGCTGTTCACGCTAAGCGATGACGACCTCTGACCGGCATTGCTTGAATTGTGGGAAATACGGGGCAGGTCATTCTGCGCATGCGTTGATGCATTAAAAACATGTTAATTTTGACAGCCCTAATTATAAGAGATCAACCAAGAGTTTTAAGCTTGGAACTAAGCCAAACAATAACCAAGATGGGTTGGGAGTAATTTAGACTGAAGATTTGGAGAAACAGAAACCTCTGACTGAATGTCTGCTATTGATAATGCATTAAACATCAACGGTTAATAATAACTAAGGTACTAATACTAAGGTACTAGGTAACTAATACTCAGTAGTTTTTGAGAAGAGTACTTTGTACTTTTACTTAAGTAGTTTTCTGACACCAGTGCTTTTACTTGTAATTGAGTAATATTTTTGTAATGTGACAATACTTGTACAGATTTTCAGTACTTTCCACCACTGATTATAAGTGACATGCTGTTGATTGGACAGTTTTGGCAGTTGTCATCCTGCATCATCAAGACAGATGACAGACAGAAGTTTATGCTGCCCTTTAATGCTTCTGGTATTTATGTTCTTTGGTTTGCATATTATTTGTGCTATAAGTGTGGTGGTTTGTACTGTGGGTCTTTTATTTTGGTAGCACCACTTCCGGTGTTGTGTTGTGTTTGGGTAACTTTCTGTTTGTGCTGCTTGAGGCACCCTTCCCCCCGCGGCGTTGAGGAGTGATTGGACTCACCTGTTCCTGCTTGACAATCAGCCTCCGTACTTAAGACCTGCAGAGACACTCCTCAGCGCCAGAGTATCCAGTTAACCTCTGTGGTATCTACTTGGCTCCTTCTCGTGGTTTTTGGTAACGTTACTTGAATTTCTTGTGAACACCTGTGAATAGTTTCTTACCCGTGTCTCTCCTTTTTCTTCCAGTGCCTCCCGTTGCCCTCACAGCCCAGCACTCTCCTGTCGTTTTGGATTTTTGCACAAGTTGGATTTCTTTGGGACTCACCTGCACAAGTTGGATTTTCTTTGGGACTCACCTGCACCATTGTAAATAAATCATTGTTCAAACCAGTACTGCATCCGCTCCTGGGTTCTTCCTCACTCTCCACGCGCCACAATAAGATAAGGTGCAGTGAAAATGAAAGGATAGTAATGGTGTTTATAAATGACACTGCTTCAGGGGTGCATTGGATAAGGGTTTATTTTTGGTTTGTTAATCAGTTTGGAAGGGGTTAGAAATGTAGAATGTGTGTATTGGGTGAGTTGTAGCACACTGTACAACAGGAATGGTAATGACCTTTATTGTAGGCTTGAGCAGAAAACGGTATAGGCAAGCAAGTAGAAAACAATTCAGTTCAATATTCAGGCTTTGAACTTGCAGAGGTTTGGGGCCAACTCCGGAGGTCCTGCTGACTGAGACAACCCGCAGAGCAAGGGAGTATGGAGTGACGCCCCAGCACTCACACACACAGAACAGTTCATAGGATGCCATGGAACCAGAATGGAGCAGGCATGAGATGTAGTCGAGGAAGCAGAGAGTCAAAAATCAGTTTAGTACACATTCCAAGCAAAATAACCAGCAGGGAGTAGACAGAAAGTGAATCGAGACCAAGCAGAGAGACGGGGGTCCAGCGAACAATGCAGTTCTGCACATTGGTGATGTTTTTCCTTTTGATGTTTTCTTCTCTCTCAGATCTGTTTCCTTTGTTGGTTTTGATGAAGCTCAGTTTGGGTATCCATAGGTTTTGAGAGCTGCCCTGGTGTACATTTATTACTTATCCTTCCCTTCCATACTGGTTGGAATGTTCTGTGCTCTATGATGAAGGGTTCTGATGACCCCTAGTTTGTGTTCAAGTGAGTGGTGTGAATTAAAGAGGAGATATTGGTCTGTGTGTGGGTTTCCAGTAAACATCGATGTTGAGGCTTCTGTCCTCTTCAATGTGCACTGCACAATCCAAACTGTTGCCTCGGACATCCTCTCAGGTGAAACTAATGTTTTTGTCCACAGCACTGATGTGGTCCATGAAGGCTTCAACCTCATGTGTCTTGATTTTGACCCAGGTGTCATCAACATACCTGAACCAGTGGCTTGGAGGTGTTCCTCTGAAGGAGTGCAGGGCTCTGCTCTCTACTTCTTCCATGTAGAGGTTAGCCACTATCAGAGACACAGGTGAGCCCATAGAACAGCCATGTTTGTCTGTAAAACCCCCCGTTGAACTGGAAATAGGTGGTGGTCAAGCAGGGCACATATGTGGTCCCCGGTGAGGTTAGTCCTATTGGACAATGTGTTGTCCTGCAACAGTCGTTTTCTTACCGTTGCGACTGCTTCTAAGTTTGAAATGCATGTGAAAAGCGAGGTAACATCGTAGGGCACCATAGTTTCATCCAGGTCCAGTTTTAGTTCCCTGATCTTGGTGGCAAAATCCTGTGAATTCTTGATGTGGTGTGGAGTGTTTCCAACCAAAGAAGCCAAAATCATGGCCAGGTGATTAGCAATGTTGTAAGTGACTGAGTTGATACTGCTGATGATGGGTCTGAGTGGGACTCCCTCCCTCCAAAGACATCCCCCAAACTAAATATTTCGGCAGTGGGTAGTACCGTATTTTTCGGACTATAAGGCGCACTTAAAATCATTTAATTTTCTTAAAAATCAGCAGTGCGCCTTATAATCCAGTGCGCCTTATGTATTAATTCTGGTTGTGTTTACTGACCTCAATCCAATTTTATGTGGTACACAGCACTCAAAAATCTGTCAAAATGTTTTAGTACGACTTTGGTAAACTACGGAGCAGCACCGCTTGATGGATTAGCGGAGCATTACGGCCCCCGTAGTCAGAGGCCTCGCGGAGTAATACTACGTACCAGTACTGTGCTTCAACATAACGGTAATATTACAATGTGTGTATACGGACCCCAAAATGCCACCTGTTAAGAGACATGCTTACGAAGCAGATTTCAAGCTCAAGGCTATCAGTCACGCATTAGAACATGGGAATAGAGCAGCTGCAAGAGAATTCAACATTAATTCAAAATTAACGTTTTGCTTCGCTTATTGTGTGAACTGAAAAAAAGTGAGTGTATTATTTTGTAGGCTATTTCATGTGTTACAGCTGAACAATGTTGAGAGTTATTGTGAATGAGTTGAAGAGTTCGACTTATCTGACACACGTTTTGTTTCGCTTATTGCGCCTTATAATCCGATGCGCCTTATGTATGAAAATTGACACGTTTTTGACACGTTAATGATATTGCGCCTTATAATCCGGTGCGCCTTATAGCCCGAAAAATACGGTAATCAAGCAGCTGTGCTTGACTGACACAGTAAGATGCAGGTGCAGGTGTGGTAAGCATTAATGTAAGGTTGACGAACTGTTATGGTTTGGTGTTCTTGTTAGTCACTTCCTGTTTTATTTTGTAGTATTGGTTTTCCCCGTGTGTCTCTGTCATCTTTACTTCCTGTCTTTGTCTGTTTTGCCGCTCTTTTTTTGATCACTGATTGTCTTCACCTGTCCTGATTGCCCTCACCTGTGTCTCATCATCCTCCCTGTCCCTGTGTATTTAGTCCCTGTGTGTCTCTTTGTGTTTGTCAGTTCGTCGTGTTTGATTTGGTGTGAGTACTTGCATTCCCTGTGTGTTTTCCAGTGTTTGTTGCATTTATTTTCCCCTTTTGGAGTTTTCTGATTTTGGATTTTGGATTGTTACTCGTTGAGGATGTTTTTGGATTTTGCCTAGTTTTGTTTTGTTTTTGGATCTCTGCGCTCAAGTAAGCCTGCATTTGTGTTTTTGTCCCTTGTTTAAATTAAACTGTTTTTTTGAACTCTGCAACCAGTGCCTAGTCTGCATTTTTGGGTCCTCACCTCCTGCTATTTTAGTAGACCTTACACCTCTTAACACGAACAGCCTGGTATACCTCTGTGATAAAGTACACTGCTGAATACTTATGAATGACAGCCTTTTTGATGTTCCCCATGACAAGGCCATCGTCATTATGGCTTACCACAACAAACATGTTGCTCTTATATATTGTCCCTTTTACTGTCATGGTGTGACAAATGACAGTATTTACAGGATCAAAGTTCAGATGAGCAACTGACTGTCTTATCTTATCATTGTAGTCTTCCATGATAAATTCAGTTCCATTCTCTACCACAACAGATTGTGGGAACAGATTCATGTTGATCACGTTGAGGCACAGATTTGTTTTTTTTTTTTTGTTTTTTTTTTTT
>JAJHUR010113713.1:1636-15110 GCA_027495735.1 Lutjanus campechanus | reverse complement strand
AGTTCACTTGGTCACAATGAACGTTAATCTCGCGATAAAAAAAATGACGCCGTTAAAATTGATTTGCGTTAACGCGTTAATAACACAATATTTTTGACAGCACTAATATATACATATATGTATATATGTATACATATACACACACACACACATATATATATAAATATACATATATATATATATTTATAGCAGCTGTTCATCTGTTCATTCATAGTACCCCACATTCCTCATGTGTCCTCTTGTTCAGTCTATTCTTTGTCTATAGTCTATAGTCTATAGTCTAGTCTTTGTGGTACTAAACTATGGCCTATTTGATGCTTCTTTGCTTTTTTCTCCTGCATTTGGATTTCTGCCTTGACCTTGTTTCCCTGGGCCTCAGATCCATACTCACTAGTCACCTGTTTGCCTGCTACTCCAGCCTGCCTACCAGTAACCAGCCCTGCTCAGCCTGCCCGCCTTGGATCAGCCCATAACCTCCTGCTTGCTGTCTTTGAAAATAAATCCACTTCAAACTGAACTGCTGTCTGAGTCTAACCTTTGGGCCCAGTTTTCACTATGCAACACAACAGACCTTTTAAAGGAATATCTGTTGTTGATCTATTTAATGTTGTTGAGGAGAATATTCCACGCTGAAGAACCTCTAACATTACCTTGGGAGGCAGCTGGATTCCCGAGCTCATGAGTTCACACGAGAATCCATCTTGGCAGGCTCCAATCTATCTCTTTGTGTCTGCCCCAGAGGTGGTGCGAGCTAATCAGTGTCCTCGGAGGGACTGCTGGCAGCTACGGGTGTGGTTTCAGGTGCGCTGACAGGCAGAATCGTCCATTGAAACAATTTGTCTTGAAGAATGAACAATGTCAGGTCCTGAAGAGGTTAACGTAAATACTGCGATAGCATCAGTTATGTCTGAACTGGAGAGTACTTCTTCACTTCTTTTATCGATGGAAAAGATGTTTTCGCTCTTCTTCCAGCTGGCTTTGGTTTGGTGAGTTGATCTGGTTGGTTGAAGTTAGTCTGTGTTAGACATGACAGTTGGCTCATCACCTGCCAAGTGTGTTTTTTTTTTGTTTTTTTTTACAAAAGTGCCCGCCCTCTTGGAAACCGTTTCTATGGACAGCTTCCCAGGTGGTTCTGTGTAACAAACCATCTAGCGTGTACCTCAAACGGTTCTCGTCATACAATTTCTTTGTGGACTTACTACCACTGGTACTCCCAGAACACCAGTACTCACTTGCTATGTCCCATTCACATGGCAAAGATCACTATATACTTGTTTATCACCAAAGAAGTGAGGTGTATTATTTAAACTCTGCCTCGAATGGCATAACTTTACAGATGGAATAAACAAAACAAAAAAAAGTGAAATATAACATCTGTGGGGATAAAGGCTGCAGATCAACCATGTCCAACTTAATCAGGCACCAAAAATGGATGGGGAGTTACTCTGTTAAGTTAATTAAGTTAAAGTTAATTTTAATGTCCATGGATGGTTAGGAAATATTTTTGGCTCAGTGTGATCAGCTATCTGACATTAGTTTGCTTTCTCAAATTACTTGTTATTGGGCAAAGTTGACTGAGTCAGTGTTTGTTTGGCACACTTGTGCACAGAGTGCTGCTTTGCTGTGACTGTAAAATACTTTCATCTTGTCTGGCTTTGTGAGGAATGATGGTGGCCTCTTGGTCTATTCCTGCTCTTTCAGTCATTCAGTCAAGTGTTTTGTGATTGATATTAGGTGGGGGTGTAAAGATTCACTCATGCATCCGATGCATCAGACTTTAATGTGTAAGAAGAGTATGAATCCAGTCAGCCTCATGCTGTTTTAGTAGCTTTAGTAAAGCAAAGTTAACTCTGATAATTGTTATTATATGTATATTTTGATGAATGATGTGCCTTTTTGTACCCAATATGGGGTTTTGTTTAGCTGTTAATAACTTATGTAAATTTAACCTCTATCGACCTACTCTCAAAGGGAATTTGCAATATTTGCTGAAGAAATATTTACTTGTAATCGATTCATTATATCATGTATTTGCCCTTTTAGAGATGAGGGGGTTACTCTAGACTGTTGGCATGAGCTTTGTTTGTTGCTGTCTCTGTTTGTTGTGTGTCAATAACCCCATGATAATTTTGTCCCTCTTTGTTTGCACGTGGAAATGGGATTGGTTGTGGACAGATGACCGCTCCTTATTTCAGATGGCTTCTCATGCACAAAAAGCTGTTTGCCTGATGAAGGTCTAGTAATGAAACATTGCAAATAAGTCCTTTTGCAACTTTTTGGTCCACTCTCTCCAACACACCTGTCTTGTCTAATAGATGTGCAAAGTGTTTCCTTTGTTCTAGATCACTGTTAATGAAAATAAATCTATTTATCGAAAAGAAACTGACAGAAAAATCAGGTCAGTTTGTGAGACTGAGAATAATAGGCAATGAAATAGATGATTATCAAACTAAAGCTAAAGAAATGTCCCAGAGACAAAGTGGATGTGACCAGACACTTGTTGATCAAGCTATTGAAAAAGCTAACAAAAAAGAGAAGGAAAAATTACTCAATCCGTCCCCTAAACACGCTGAAAACAGACTTACCTTTGCATCTGAATATTGTACAGCATCTATGCAAATAGAGATTATAAACATTACAAACATTGGAAAATCCGAGGATGTGACACTAGACACTACAAGGAGAAAAAAATATTAGTCGGCTACATCCCTTAAATTTGTTGGTACTGAAAAAGTTCGGTCTGGTCCAAGAGGAGGTAATGTGATTAACCAACTCTTCAGAAGGGAGGCATTTTGGATCCATGAATTGAACACACTTGAACCATATGGACTCAATAAAAACAGGATTTGAGGACTTTTCTGTAATATAAACATTAATTTATATCTCCCTTCACAGGTAGATATGAGCCGTACAGCAGGAGGACCTGTAGTCTATTTGTATAATGGTAGGAGGTTAAATTACATATAAAATTTTATTCTTGTAACTGTTTATGAATCTTGCTATGTTGTCTGATTAATATAACTTTGTTGCTGTGTTTTCTGAATAATGTAAATTTGGATGAATTTGAAATCTGAAAATATTTGGAAACAAGTTGAAAAAAGAAAAACTGAACTGACTGTGATAATCATTCATGTGATTCATGTATATGTATATATATATATATATATGTATATATTAGGGGTGTAGTGACTCATGCATCCGATGCATCTGACTTTAATGTGTAAGATCAAGTGCATCAGTTTGGCCTGTATCGATAAAAATCAATGCAGCACTAGTGTATTGATAAATCTCATAAGGATGCACATATGTTTCATTTTTGGCATCAAGGGGCTGCCGCTGTTTCCTCTGTTGCCACAGTAAATCATTTTAGTGTGCAGTGGTTTGTGTTGATGTGTTTACACCCCTGATTAAATAAGTGACCCCTTGCGCCCATATTACGTACTCTTTAACCAGCAAAAGTGGAGTTGGAAATGCCCTAAATGCACTTGCTCTACACACTTCAGACCATGTGCTACTGTCTAAATAGGGCCCCCTTCATCCTGTGGGTGCCAAATTTGTGGACCAACTGAACGACATTTACATGAGACACAGACCGTAAGATAAAAGATGATTACATTTTAATCAACACGATGTAATATGGTGACTTTTGCATAACTTGTATCTCACAGGACTCAAAGTTTGACATGAGAGCAATGCAAAAATAAGGCAATTCAACAGATGCGTTTCTTCTGGTTTTCATTTCCTTGGACATTTAAAAGTTGTCTCGACCAGCTCCTTCATGCCCTTACAGGTCTCCTTGTGTTCTTCAGTCTCACACTCATCAGCCGTGGGCCAGTATTCAATCCAGGTTCTCTCACCGAGTATGTACAGTGGGGCTCTATGAAACCAGGGAAATAGATTTTTTTTTTAATGACTTGAATAGCAAGTAACTTAAGAAATAGAAAAGGCTGCAAAAAACACTGTCTTGCCCTCCCAAGTGTATTATTTGATGTGGTGAGCAGAATTATTTCAACCACAGATGGTCTTCCTCAGGTGAAGAAGTGAACATACACCTGTATTTATTTGTGATGAAATGACAGATAACCTGGCACATATACACCAGTCTATATCCCTGAAGTGTCATCACAACCTACTATTACATTAATATTATAGTCTACTGAGTAAAGATTTTTACATTTTACATTATTTGTTTGTTGTCTCCTATGTTATATTATTATTTGGTAAATAAATCAGCTACTGGTGTGCATGTACATAATAGACCATGTCTGTTATGTCAGAAAGTATGAAGAATCTCAACATGTTACAGTGTCCTCTGAAACTCGGATCAAAATGCCAAACTAGGCAGTGTTGATCAAATGTGAATCAAGATTGATCAGCTGTTTATAACTCTGTCAGTTGTCTGTCCTGAAAACAAAAGCCCACTGCTCTGAAAATACACACTCTGGAGTTGGAGTTCAGGGACTGACGTCTCATTGCCTGCCAGACTCCATTGACATTTTGCTCAATTTAACCGTTAAAAACATCTACTCCTTCTAAAAGATTATTAATGATATGGAGAATCCCTCTCCTTACACTGCCGATCTGAAAGTGTATAAAAGTACAGACAGTTATACTGTATGTATTTTTGATCTGGATGGGTCATGCTGCTGTTTGGGAGGCAAAGGATTAGAAATTTTTCATTGTCAAAGCAAAGGTGAGTATCATTTTGGTTTAATGGCACAAATCTTCAATCTCCTCCTTTCTGGGTTGTCTTTGTCGGATGGGATTCTGTTGGAACACAGCCCAGGCTTGTCTCCTCATCAGTTAGTGTGTCCAATCGCACAACAACATTCCGAGACAACAGAGACTTATCAGTTCGTAAGCTGGCGGGCAGTGGAAGACAGCATTGTTTTGCCCTCCAAGGGAGCGTTCTTATACGGACATGACGTCACGTGAAAACTATGAATTTGTAGCAATGTTGTAAGAAAAGCCAGGATTTCAAATTTCTTCAATTTCTGATGATATATAATGGTAATTTTATCAATTAATGCAGTTAATACATTACATATTTCCCCTTTTAGTACATGTGCAGTAACAGAGAACTACCCACCCCTGCTCCTCGTCCATGTGAATATCTCTGGCCATGCCCATGATGAGGTAGGTTTTGCCTATTTTCAGATTTAAAGCCGTCCTGCAGTGCTGATAACTGAGGAACGTGCGCAGTTTACCCTCAGGAGCCACATCACAGGTTTCTGTCATTAACATCCAAGAAAAGAGGGAAAAGTTCAATAAATACACATTGTAATCACAGGTAAAGTATAAAAACATCACTCTTGTATTATATTGTGATAAGAAATATTACAGAAAAGTAAAGATCAGGCAGTTCAAATAGGTCAATTGTTTTAAAAGAGATAAATGCTCACTCTTGGCTTGTCCTGCCTTCCATTTACAATCATCATAAGTCCCTGTAATTAAAATATTGGAAAAGAGAGACAAGATATTTAATAATAATAATTATATACACGTATCTTCAGGTGCAATATTAAATGGTACTGTCATATATTTAATCTCATGCATTAATAGCTTCACAAAGATGTACAGTGGTCACAAAAGAGAGAGGCAAATACATATTTTCTTTTTCTTTGACACATTTCAGAAACACTTTAGGGTAAACATCACGGGATGAAAATTTAAGGGAAATAAACACAAACCTTCTTTGATCACTTCCACAACCCGCATTGTGTACCTGTCAGTCGACAAAGCGTCTGTAAAATTTTCCACTTTCACTTTGTACACTGAGGACAGACAAGTTGCAGTTTGTTAGTCACTTGCTCCCTTGCTCGCTCCCTCCCTCCCTCGCTCCCTCCCTCACTCACTCACTCACTCACTCACTCACTCACTCACTCACTCACCATAATCTACTCTGTTGTCCTCTTCAGTCTCACAGGCCTTCGCTGCGCGATTGTTATTGTTGATTTTTTCTGTCTTCTGCATACTGCAATTCTCTGGAAATACACATTTGGCACAAAGTAAATGTACAACCGATTCAAAGAGCACATATGCAGGACGTGTTGATGTATCATCCCCTTCTCTTATGTTTAAGTGGATGTACATATTCTGATAATGGAGAAGTGCTTTATAAAGTATGTGTCAACCACACAGAAAATGTTGTCTCCTTGTGTCGTTGTTAAATTTGCAGTTATAAAAATGTCTTGTTTCAGCTCAGGTTTCTCAATATATTGTAGAGCCCACCTTTAATTTTTCTATTTTCTATTCTTCTCAGTGTGTCCTATCATTCTGTTGATTTTAGCTTCTGCTGCACTGTTGGACAGCAGCATCGTTTTTCATTTGTTGGTCACTTTAATCACAACAAATTATTTCATACGTATTTGTAAACATTCTGCCACATTATTTTGCCACAAACTATTAACCAAGCTATCATTAGATCCCTAGGCAGAATGTTAATGTGTTCATCATGAGTTTCAGATGGTAGAATGGAGGATGAAAGATATTTAAGCCTTTTTACTAGTGAGAAAGTGTGACAAAAAAGAGTGACATTAACAAGAAAGATGTAATTGATATACACTATGTACAGACAATAACACAAAGTAATAACACAAAGCAGTTACAATGATGTATACATACTGTAGGTTCTGTCTACAAGGGGGCATTGGCTTTTATGCCCCCCAACAGTTGAAGCTGGGGGTGCAGCGACCCCCCCAATCTTTAGGCAAAGCAAGAAGATGCAGTCGTAAAATTACCATAGACTAATAAATTTAATTATTTGAAAGGACCTCAAATAAAGTTAAAGCATGTGCTTTATTATTCTTAAGATTTAATTTTCATGCAGGGTAGTGTGTTTTGATGCTCTTATGTGTTACTGGCTGAGCACACGGAGCGCTTTGATTCAAGCACAAAGTGAATTTAAACACCTCTGATCATTAATGCAGTTAGTACAGTAACTTGTGGCTCTACCATCTGAAATAGACACACAATACGATGTCTGCCACCAGTTTTGTGTGAAAATCCGTCAAAATATGAATATCAGTGAAGATGTAAATTGTGTGCCGCGCTGGAGGGATAAAATCCGCTGGACTGAGGTTTGCTGTGACATTTGGAATCTCAGACACAATTCCAGGTGAAAGCCCAAAGCTTCAAGAAAACTGGATTTATACTTTATCCAAAACACATCTGGATGAAATCCTGCAGCATCTGATAGATTCACCTTCAATAATTGGCTATGGCAGAGAGCACCCCTCACTGACGACAGACAGCCAGAATCTCCTGAAGATTCAATCCGAAGCCTCACACCAACTGAGTGAGAGCTGTTTTTAGAGCTTTGCTTTTTAAATAAAAGTGATGATTAAGTTTATCGAGCCTACAAACATGAATATTGAAGCGCAAACAGTGCGAGCCGTCTGCTGCACTCAGCTGCAGCCTCTGAACACGACGAGAATATGGAATCTGTCTCCGCTCAAAAGAATCACTTTGAAAATACAACTTGTTTTAACAAACTTTGTTAATTTGAAATATGAATTGTAAAGTATCACTCCCATGAGGTTCTTCAGTCATATAGTGACAGATAACAAGCAGTACATTTTTTTCATTTCACTTTCATCCTCGCTCCTGTAGTGAAGGTCACGATGCACGCAGCATGCACAGTTTAAATTATGTTCATTATACCGTTGATTAATGTTGAAATGACGTTCTTCTGCCTCAATAATTATTAATACCACCACATAACACACTGAAGTGGTCAGGTTTGGAGCCCACATACATCAGGATAATGCGCTTCTGTTCCCAGGATAGAAAATGTGTCATTACTAAATGTATACTGGAGGAGAAACACTGATGTTTGGTACCTTCAGCACATACGCATTCAGCCCGTGTACAGAGCCTCAGAATCTCTCCTGCTTCCTTCTTTGGGTGGTAGAACTTCATACAAGTCTCTGGAACAAGGTAGAAAAATAGGTTACTGTGTTTTGTGTTGATAATATTTTGTCACAAAACATATATTGACTGAAAACTATGTACATATGGAGACAGTCCTCACCATTGAAGAGCACTGATCATTGGTCACCTCAAAACTACCTCTGTTTACATTTTTCTGGCACGCAACATCTTGTGGCTGGTGTTTTGGAGGGTCCCGACAAATGACTTCTCTTGTTGTTCAGGTGTGTTTCTGGGTGTCTTTGATACTCACGGTTATTGTGTTGATGGTTGTAGTATTCATAGACAGACACGGCTGCTGGCTGCAGGATTCCCACTTTCATCTTCTGATGGATCTTAAAAGCGATCTCCTCTGGATCTGTGTGAGAAACCTGTGGAGAGATGTAAAGAAACAGAAGCAGACAGAAAAACACAAGTTGTTATTTAGCCCTTAAAATACACACCACATTTGTGTTACCAGGATACAGTAGATAACAAAAAGCTGTGTGCGTACAGAGTAAGAGCCAGAGATTTCATACGCAGATGCCAGTGTTTTTTAGACATCAAGGGTCTGTGTTTGACCGCATTTAGTACAAAAACATATCAAAAGTCCGCACACCAGAAATTGCTCCTTAGCAGGTTTTTTTTAATGGTATCACCACATGTGACGTTTCGGGCAATAGCCCTGCCCGAAACGTCACATGTGGTGATACCATTAAAAAAAACCTGCTAAGGAGCAATTTCTGGTGTGCGGACTTTTGATATGTTTTTGTACTTTTGTATCTGTGCTTCCGTCCAGCACCCAGCACTCACCGTTTTTGGATGTGCGTGCTGTTTTTTGCATCTTCAGTTTGACCGCATTTAGCTCAGTATTTTCCAAAGACATCTGCTAGATCAACACACCTCCAACTCTATCTGTTGCACTGGGAGCAGCTGTTACATACTGCTCTCTCACCCTGTAATTTGTGCCCTTTTATTCATCTTATTATGTCTATTATGTGGTTAAGATGTTACTCTGTTTCAGAAGGGTCAAATTATTGACCCTCATCAAGTAAAGAAAACAACTAAGGAGACTGATGAAACTACTAAAACTGTGTTGAAAACTATCCAACACACTATTTAAACCTGGAAGTGTAGTGGTGAAACATCATATTCGAGGAAGAAATGTGGTCAGAAAAAAATTGTGAATTATCGTGATCGGAGATCACTTGAACGTTTGGTGAAATCAAATCATTAATAACCAATTGTAGAACTCACAGCTATGTTTAATAGTGAAATTAAGAGCATTTCCACACACACAATGTGAAGAGAACTCAAAGAATTGGGACTAAACAGCTGCGTAGCCTTAAGAAAACCACTTATTATTTTTATTATTTTTTAAAATTATTTTATTTATTATTTTATTTGTATTTCTTAAATTTTTATCTCTACATAATATTTCTATCTTAATTTCTATATTTATATTTCTATATGTTATATATATACTTTTACTTATATTCTAGTCTTTCTTAAATGGGTGCAACTGTAACACCAACTATTTCCCCCCGGGGATCATTAAAGTATTTCTAATTCTCTGCTACTTGTGCAGATCATCGCCCTCTTGCAATATTTGCGTGCAGTCTTAAACTTGTCTGTGATCTTCTTGTCCTCTTTATTTTTGAACACTGGGGGCCCTATCTTATGCTGATCTAAAGCGCAAGTGGAAAGTGCGAGGCGCAGTGGATTTAATTTATTCAAGGTGTGTCCAAATCCACCTTTGCTGTCTTGCGCCAAGGGTACAGGGGTATCCTGCCCTGTCCTGCCCCTTGCACCACTAGCGCACAGTGGGATACACCAATCAGGTGTGCCCAAGTGCCCTCATTAATTCAGTGGTGAGTTTAGGCCGAACCATAAACCAATCAGAAAGTCAGCTCTCATCACCTTTAAGAAGCAGGAACACCAGGAGCATAATCTGTGGCAGCATGATGGCGAATTTATCAGGAGGAAACAGAAAAATAAGATTTTCAAAGCGAGGAGACAGATCTCCTGAGATGTGAAAGCGTGAGAGCGCACAATATATGGAGACAGCAGGACGTCTCCAAAGCAGCTTCATGTGGTAATAGTTTATTCTACATGAACGCTTGCATACCTTGAACCTTTGACACATTTACAATCATTTGTACCTTTTGAACCAAATATTATGGGGGTTTCCCTGTTATGTTGACCAGTGTTGTGCATGAATGTACCAAAAGAGCGGCATTCATTCAAATATCTGCAGGGCAGAGAATCACTGTTGAACTCAACTGTTTCTCCCAAACACTCCGTGACAGATGTCTGTCCGAGTCAGAAGCAACAACAGAAATGATGTAACATTACCTTCAATAATAACTGTTTGAATTTGAGAAAGAGAGCCAAAGAGAAAAGGGGACAGAGGAAAAAGAAAAATTACCTTGTCCAAGTAGATGATGAGCGAGCCTCTTTCTGACAGGACTTTGTCCATCTCATACCTTGAAATGGTACGGGCGCGTCCTTTGGACAACTATACACATGCACACACACATATCATCAGACAATCATCTAAACTTCAAACACATCCTGTTTCTACTAACCATTAAAGGCATAGTTTCCTAAAAAATGAAAATTCAGTCATTATCTACTCATCCTCATGCCAGCTGAAGGCCTTGTTCATTTTGAGTTTCACAAGGAAACAGTGTTACAGAATCTCCCATGCAATTTAAATGAATGGTGGCCAGTTTTCAGATGTAAAAAACCAAACAAACAAAAAAAAACAAAAAAACAAAAACAAAAAACAAAAACAAAAACAAAGGGTGAAATTCAAGTCTCCTAAAGCCCCAACATGCTAAGCTGACTTGAAAGACGTCATTTACATCATGTTTTTGGCCACACTGTCTGAACTGGGTGTGTGTGGTGTGATAGTGCACACCACACACACACACACCAATGAATGGCATATCAGGGCTTTAAGAGACTTACCAGACGAGCAGTATGGAGGCATATAATGGGATTTTTTGTTTGTTTGTTATGTTTTTCACTGAAATTGTTTAGGAGATTATGTTTTCCTGTGAAACTCCAGTAGTGATCTGCAGACTAACAAAATAAACCTGACCTAGATAATGACTGAATTTTCATTTTTGGGTGAAATATCTCGTTAACACTGACATTTGAACACTATGCGTGTGTGTCTGTTTGACTTACTGAGTTGAGATCATTTGTGTCGACAGTGAAGCCAGTTAACAAGCCAATATCCAAGATTGACATGGTTGCATCATGGTGCTCATCCTTATACCTGTACAGTAAATGTACAGAACAATTAAAGTTCCATATAAAATAGACATCCATGTGAGAAGGAAAAGCCCTTTAACAAATATCAAATCAGATAACCTTTATAAAGATGTGGGAAGAATGTGTGATGAACTTAAAAATAGTGAATAATTATTTGGATTATTATAACACCATGAGATGGTTCATAACCAATACTGTATGATAAGATACTCATCTGTTCTGATCTGTTTGAGCCGATTCAAAATGTTTTTTAAGATGTGCGACCACTGTTCAGTCTGATATCTGCAACATTTGTATTGAACTGGATCATATTTCTCTGATCATGGTGTCAGTTAATGTTAATTAAAAATGAGGCAAAGGTCAGGGGTGTAAATTACAAGACAGTTAAAAGATATGGCAAGCAAACAGAAATTGAAAAAGTTCTGCATAAAGCCACGTCATTGTAACGTGTCAGTATGACTCTTGATTGTACTTACAAAACTTTTATTATCAGCTTGTATACCTTCTCATCCACATCCATTTTTTCTGGAGGAGCAAAGCATTAGATGAACATTTGTTTTATTCATTTTTCTCAATGAGGAGATGACCCAATGTGAGCCAACAAGAACACGCATCAGGCACACAAAACTTGTGTGATGCAGGACGTAGAGCACCACCCCCAGGTGAAATACAAAGGTTTTAGGGTGTCCCATTGAAATAATGATGCTTAACCCAGTGTTTCCCACAGACCAGGTAGCAATTTGTGGTGCTCCACTGACACCGGTGGGGGAATGGAGTGTCACAGTGTCGTGGCGGTCGGTGGAATCAGTCATCGGGTGTATGCAGAGTGTATGCAGCGGGCGGCGTTCAACACTTTCTGAAGCTGCCATATGAAAAAACCTGTATCTATTGTTCTTCAGAGTCACCTGCTGCGACCACTATAAAGCTACAGCATTTGGAATTATTCAGCTCAATCTTACTTCTTTAAAAGTAAGTTCTTTAAGAGAAGACAAAAACATTTTTTACCAGAATCCTGCCTGGTTTCATTCCTCACCCCAACTAGTTTCAATCTTTAGATTCTGTGACAGGAATGATTTGCACAAAACAACTTCAGCTAGAGGTTTTTATTTCAAATAATTAACTTAAGACATACCTCAACCAATAACCTGTTCTAACTTTTTGGGTAAAATAAAATAATAATAAAATAACAATCATGTTAAGTTTAGCAAACCTTTTATTTCAAACCAGGCTGCTGCACTCGCAAGCTTTTAACAAATACTACTGTGGCAACAAAAAAATGCATTCAACAAGAATCCCTGAGAAAGACATTTCAGTGTTGCCAACTCCTCAGTAGGGAAAGTAGCTATTGGCTGTCCTAAAAGTGGCTAGAAGTCGCTAAATGGCGTCATTGCCTAATTTGCATAATTTTCCATTTGTATGTAATTTTAATGGACGCTGTAGGAGAGAGGAATAAGTTATTTAATACACATCAGAGGGTTATTATCTCATTTCATGAAACAGTCTATACAAAAAATTGTTTAAAATGTTATAGTTATGGCAAAAAATGTTCATGTTTAACTGTGGCTTGTTGTAGTTCCTAAGTGGAGCATAAGGTTAGAAACTAAACCAAACTTAAGAAAACTAAACAAACACCCTTCGATAAGATTCGATATTAGTGTGACAGTGAAGAAACATTCACATTTACATCCCGCTCTGTAAGCCAGGACAGGATCATGCGCGATTTATTTACAGTCTGGACGCGGAGCGGTGTGAGTCTCCTCTCTGCTCTGACTGCAGCTACACCTGCTGCGCGAGGCTACGGTGAGACCGACCGCCTGTGAGTGCTTTGGGACGGGGAGGGGCTCACGGCAGCAGCCGCTGCTCATTGAGGACAGAGGTCAGAGTCTCCAAAACACCAGAAAAGTCTCCAGCAACACCAGAAAAAGTAGCTAGATTTGTCGCTAATCGCTTTGGACAAAACAGTCGTCAAGAGGATTTGGAAAGCCGCCAGAGTTACCGAGAAAGTCGGCAAGTTAACAACACTGCTCCTGATACTAAAACACGCATGCACGCAGGAGAGTTTTCTGGATGGGCGGGGGGAGTGACCTGCTTGCTGTGAGAGGAGCACCGAGAGAGAGAGTGAAAGAAGCGAAACTTCAAAGAGAATTACATACCGACGTCTTAAAACATTTACGTGACAATTTGTACTCGATGGTCACGATATAGTAATTTCATACGGCATATCATCCTGTGGCGGTTGGTCTCCATTCTGTGGCGGTGCGCCACAGAATGGTCTATGTATGGG
>JAJHUR010113711.1:2325-16054 GCA_027495735.1 Lutjanus campechanus | reverse complement strand
TTGCTGATGGATAACATGTTCAAAGGGCACTTTAACAATCAACAAGCGCATTGCGCTTTAGACCAGCTAAAAGCTGGAGACACAGGTCTCCACAATCACAGAACACCTTTCATAAGCGTTAAACAGCTGTGCGCGAGTGTGTCTTTTAAGATTAACTCACTAATAAGGGAAAATAAATTATTTGTAATTATAAAGCCTAAACAGACCTGTAATTTGAGCACGGGATCACAGCTGTCAGATTGTCTTTATCAGATGAGTCAGCATGACAGGTGTCTGCCTGTGATCCAGAAAAACAATGATTGAACAATTATTATCTATAACATACATGACACAATATTTGACCGCAGGAGTCCTGCCCAACCCGGAGAGAAAACGGCGTGTGTGCTCCTGTCGTAGCTGGTTGGATATAGCCGTGCGTAATTTTGGACACTCCAATCTTTAGAAACTCTTTCTGATTGTTTTGTAACGGGGCAGAGGAGGAGGACTGGAGGAGGAGATGATTACATATTCACATGACATTTGCGGTTCATTTATTGTAATGGTTTTTGCAGGTGTTCATGTAAAATAAACTATTTACGAGTGAAGCTGCTTTGGAGATGTGTCTCCTTATATTGCGCGCTCTCACGCCTTCACTTCTCGAACCAGGAGATCCTCGCTTTGAAAATCTTTTCTCTTTCCTCCTTGTAGATCCGCCGTCATGCTTTCAATGCTTGTGCTGATGCCGCACCTACCTTCTACAGGCGATGAGAGCTGACTTTTTGATTGGTTTATTGCATGTTCGGCCTACCGGTGAATTAATGAGGGCACCTGGGCACAGCTGATAGGTGTTTGCTGCTTTGCGCCAGTGGCGCAGTGGGCGTGGCAGGGCAAAATATCACTCGCACCCCTGAGAGGGGACAGCAAAGGAGGATTTGGACACACCTTGAATAAATTAAATCCATTGCACGTCAGACCGGCGTCAGACAGGGCTCTAAGGCTCAAGTGGTTTTCACTCCAGTGCGCCGGACCGTAAGATAGCAAACGTGCCGTGCCACGCCTTCGTTTTGCCTGTATGTTCAGACCGCCCGCCCACGGCGGATCAGACCCGGCGCAAGTCAGTTTGCTATCTTACCGAATGCCACGGCGCATGCGCTGTCACATGCGCTGGCGGCGCACCGGCATTGCGCCGAGCGTAAGATAGGGCCCTTGGTCTTCGATTCTAGAGAAGTGAACAAAAACAGCTTCTAATTTTTTGCTGGCAACCGTGGATTTTTTCTTCTAAAATGTTTCCTCTCATTAGCAGATTTAGCAGGTTCATGTACTATATGATACCAATGATCAACATATTTATTTTTAGCTTGCATAACGTAGGTAGGTTACGTAAGTTACATTGTGTAGCCTACGTAAGTTATATTACAAATGAAATGTCAACATGTTAGCATGATCTTTTTTCTAAACTTACTCAAGTAATTTTTGTGCGTCTTCTTGGACGTTGCATATTTATTATGGATAACTTACCATAGACCCAAGAACTGATGGAAGAGGTTTACCTACACCATCGAAGTTTAAAGCATCATGTCATTTTTTCCATATCTTACAATATGCTCACATGCCAGTTCAATGTATGATGCAGTTACATATTTAACATATTTATTGCTCACCATTTGTTTTCATGCACACTCATTTTTTTTTAGTCTTTTTTCCATATTTGATATTGTTTTATATGGATCCCCCACAGTTTACTGGAAATGAGAACCACACACTTTTGCTTTTTATTTACTTTTCTTGTGCTTTTAATTGTATTCAGCCACATGTTGGCTGAATTTGTTGGTTCACTGACTTCCTAGCGAACAATTCTTGGATGATTCAGGA
This sequence comes from Lutjanus campechanus, assembly GCA_027495735.1. NCBI lineage: Eukaryota > Metazoa > Chordata > Actinopteri > Lutjaniformes > Lutjanidae > Lutjanus > Lutjanus campechanus. The sequence goes on along the minus strand of JAJHUR010113711.1, from coordinate 14,203 downwards.
TAATGAAATCCTGTTTAGTAGTCTTTCATCTTCCACTGGATCTGCTCAGGGCTGTGCACTTTTTATTCATTTTAAAACGATACTCCACCCAAAAAGGAAGATTCACTCAATAGCTACTCACCCCTGTGCTGATGAGAGGATGGGTGAAGATCTGGGTGATCTGGGTGACCCAGTGCTGATTAATTTGCTCATTGGTGTAACTGCTCTTTCCATCAAATAAATGTGGCTAAGACCAAACAAATGTTAATTGATTTTCAGAGGAAGCCACTTTTCTTGCATAGTGTGTTTGTGAGCCAGTGGCAGCAGTGCAGCATACATATTAAGGCACTATCCTTGATGAGAAGCTTAATTTTCATGCAAATACAGACTCGATACTGTATGTAAAAAAGGATAATCAACTGTGGGTAGGATTTAGTGGCAAGCTTGAGTTTGTCCATTCTGGGTTACCATAAAACATGTAACATGCAACATTATGGACTCCACTGAAGAGAACCTGCAGTATCTGTAGATGTAGTCTCGCAAAACCAGACCTGTCTCCACAGCACTCAGCACTGCTCATTCTGCTATCGGGGGAAAGATGCCCTGCTGCTTGAAACAAGTGACCAATGGCAGGCTTATACCCACAGTGTTATAAAGGGCTCATTCTAAGGTAACAAAAACACAGCAGTTTGTATTCATTCAGGTGATTATACACTAAAGACATACTTATGAATATTAGATTTAATTTCTGTCATATTCTCCAAATAAATCTCTGTAAAGCTTACAATCTCGTTTTTAAGTGGATATGACACTGATGACAGCTTCTTTTCTGTCTATTATTTGCTGGTTGGGAGTCTTAGACTTAAAAATAGGAACAAAGTGGTAAAAAAAAATGTCTACTGAGTGCCATAAGATTGCTGGTGCTATCTTTAATTACCTTAAGGAGCATGAAGTGAGGGCCATCTCAAAAGCACAGAATATTGTTTTAGACCCTCAACATGCTTTTCATGCTGAGTTCCAGATGCTCCCTTCAGGGTGGAGTTTTAGTCTCCCAAAGGCAGCACTAATAGATACAGATTGCTCTTTGCTCCATCTGCTATTGTTTTCTCATACACACTGTAACTAAAAAGCTCCATTATTTTTATGGTGAAAGTGCAGGAGATGCAGATCCTGTGCAGTATTTGTATGATGTATTGCACATACTGTATTTGTGTTGGCCTACTGTCTGCAAAGCAAATTGCCTGTCAGGGACATTAAACACCAGAGTCTGATAGTCTCTGCATTGAAGATTCTTATACAGCCATTGTTCAAGTGCAAGATTACATTTGGAGCAATGGCTGAATAATAATAATAATGACATAACCATAGTAACCCAACAGCACAAGCATAAATACTAGAGTACAACAAAACTTTCACAAAACTCTTTTGAAACCTGGGTTGCATCACACACACTACACCTTGTCCGAACTGAATGTAACACCAGCCAGCATCAGTGACAAAATGCATCTCATGATAATGTCTTTACTGACTGCAAGTGATGCAGCACTGCCCCGTTTTGAACTGAACATTTGTTACACATCCTCTTTTTTATTTATTCCTGTTGCTCGCACTGGAAGCATTGCAAAACAGTTGATACATTACGTTAAAATGAAGAGTTATCTTCACAATACCTCCTTAGTTGAGTAGAAAAACCTAAAGAAGGTGCCAGCTGGCTGAAGGGAGATCTTCAGGGAGCTGGATTATCAAGATACGAGAACCTCGCTGATAACAACCTACTTGCTGTTAGTTATATATATCATTTCCAGCAGGAAAAAAAACATGTATTTTCTGTTTAAAAAGGTGCAAATGTGGGAGCAAGTATTCACACAGCACAAATGATAAATGTTCAAGTTCAGCATTCATCATTGTCATCAATACTTTGTGGCTGAAATCTACCAGCCACCTTTTTTATTTCACAAACATTTGTCTGGTGACTGATTTACTTTCCCCCCCCCAATTATGGGAATAAAACAAATAAACACCTTTGCACTTAATAATAAAACATTTTTAATAATACTTAATAATAAAACATTTTTTAAGCAACTGAAGATCCAGTCATCACTAAAGCGTCCGCCCTGGTCAGACAGAGCACAGTCTGTGCTGTGCAAGGTGTCTTTTCCAGTTGTTTTAATGAGTGCGATGCAGACTGGCAGTCGCAGAGAGCTTTCATGTGGACTGAAAGCTGTCAACATGATGAAACTATTGATAATGTGTGTCTGACACTGATGCATCATAATGCTTTGCTGGGCATATTTTATATAATGCAATGACAGCTTAGTCATCACTGCTTTAGTTGTTGTTCTTTGATGATTATGCTGTCCATTGCTGCAGTGCTGAGTCGTACCATTGTGATGCCTTGTGTTACTCATACTTTTCCTATTGTGGTCCATGTAAAAAATCAATGTGCAAAATCAATTGTCCATCGGTGACAAATAACTAACTAACTAAATAAATAAATAAATATTGAATTTTATTTGTATAGCACCTTTTACATGAGAAATGCAGCTTTACAACAAAGAAATTACATGCACCAAGTACTGCACATGAAAAGACCTCAAATAAAGAAAATACAACAAACATGTAAAAATAAAATAAGATGAGAATAGAAAACATAGGATGCATCTTCAAACAAATAAAAAGCGGAGAACTTGCTGGGGTAATGCTTTGCAGCGACTAAAACCAAAAACAGATCATTTCTGCATTTCTGCGGTCTGCATAATATGTTTGGGGAGATGCTGTCAATATAAGTTGTCAACATTATGGAAATTGAGATTTTAACTGTCAGTTTTAATATCTGTCACAACCAGCATTTAGCTGCCTCACATTGTTGGTTACTTTCAAGCTGTTTTTCCTGACATTTTTTGGTTCCATCCTGTGGTGTAGTATTCCCAAAGCAGAACAAATTGCTGCTGATTTAGTGTTCCGCATGTCATAATTAATCAACGTACCTGTCAAGAATAGTGCCAAGGAAGCAAAAAATTAGATAAGCTTTGCCAATATTAAACATGTGAGTATAAAGAAGACAAAGACGAAGATGAAGCAAGCAAGATTTAGTCCCTCTTTAGTAGTAAGCAGCCTATGAGGTATGTTTTGGTTCAAGATTATTTTCAATGTGAAGAAGTGTAATAAGTGCATAATTGTGCATAAGTGCATAAATTACATGTTGTGAGTGTATGTAGTGTGTCTGCTAAGCAACGTTTTTTTTATAAGTGAACAAACAACATAGAAAGCTGCAGGCTATGCTATTAGCGTATGCTATAATGCCACCTGTTGTATAATTATATGGACATATATGCATTTTGTTTGTTGTATCATCTTATTTATTTTTCCCTTTCAGCCCAATTCTCATGAGTTGGTTGGACCTTGGAATAAACTTATTCAACCATTAACCTTGAACCTCAAATCTGTTACTTAAGGGAGCTACATAGCATGCTAGCTAATGTTAGCCTCAAGGGCTAGAAGGTTTGCGGTTGCTTTCTAATCATAAATATCAAACATGCTTGAAAATTGAGTCCATGAGCATTTCGGGAGGTTTAAGACTGGATCTGTAAAAACTCTCACATTATTCTTACTTGCCAACCTTGAGACCTCAAAAATTTGGAGGATTTCAAAACCATAGCGGAGGGTCTGAGGAACTGCCCCAAGAAAAATTCTGAGTTTTATAGCTTCCTGCATTCTGGTGATTTTTAAAGAAAATAACAACATAATAAGGAGACATATTTTGGCAAACATATGCCTGCAAATGACCCTTACTTGACAGCTGGAAAGCAGAGTAACCACAGCATTTTGCCTGACCTAGTCCAATTTAATTTGGCAACGATAACACATTTTAAATGATTTTAAAAATGTTTTTCTGAGGGTATATGTTGGTTAGGCTGATCTAAGAAAAAATGTGCCTCCTTCCAATAAAACAATTCTTTTAAAACAGTGTTTCGAAACCAAAGGGATCTCCATCCTGACGACTGTGTCAGCACCATTTCAGAAAATATCCTCGACTATATTAACAAACTGAAAACACATATCACATGGAAATTCACTCACTCACTTACTTTTTATTTTGAACAGTCTGTACAAGCACCTTGAACAACCCAAATCTCATGCTAGACTTTTATTTGCCGATTTTAGCTCTGCTTTTAACAAGATGCAGCCTCATATTTTAATGGAAAGGCTATCTTCTTATTTCATGCTACCTGACCAGATTTAATTGTTAATTTTAAACTTTTTAACAAACAGACTGCAGCAGGTTTTTGTGAACGGACACATGTCCTCGGTCTTACCTTCAAACACAGGCTCCCCCCAGGGCTGTGTCCTTTCTCCCCGGCTTTTTATCCTTTACACTGACAGCTGCAGATCCTGTCACAAAAACAGCTGTCCTATCAAGTTTTCAGACGACACAGTCTTACTTTCTCTCCTTCAGGGCCACCAATCTGATCACAACGGTGCGCTCCCTGAGTTTGTTACATGGTGTGAGAATAGCTTCCTGGATTTAAATGTCTCCAAAACTAAAGAAATCATCATAGATTTCAGGAAATCCAGTGTTGACCCCAAGCCAAGCACTATTCAGGGTGAAAAGGTACAAATAGTACAAACATATAAATACTTGGGCACTGTGTTTGACTCGCAATTGAAATTCAGCGATAATACTGACAGCATTGTAAAGCGAGCAAACCAAAGAATCCATCTGCTGAGAAAACTTAACTCTTTTGGCATCAGCAGAAATATCCTATATACCTTTTATCAAACTTTTATTGAGAGCATTTTAACATTTTCTTTTATATGCTGGTTCGGTGGCTTATCAGTGAAAGACAAGAAGTGTCTGAATGACATCATCAAAGTCTGCTCCAAAATCACTGGAGTACAGCTTAAGGACCTCAGCTCCCTTTGGAAAACACGGGTGGTCCAGAAAGCAGACAGTATATTGTCCCACCCTGGTCGTGTACTTGGCCGGGAATTCGTGACCATGCCCTCAGGTCGGCGGTATTATGTGCCTGTGCGAAAAACAAACCGCTACGCAAATTCCTTTATCCCGTCTGCCATAAGACTATTAAATGCACAATTGCAGGATGATAAATGAAAATGTGGACTACTGTGAACCCTTTTCTTGCTGTGTTATCACTGGCTGTTGTGTTTGTGTTTGTTGCTATGATGATTGATATCTGATTGTGGATGCTGGATTGTGGATATCAGCTATCAGATTGTTCTCTTTTTTTTTTATCTTTTCACCTCTGTCACTTTATTCCTTTTACCTCTGTTACATTGTATCTCTGTTAAATGGACAGGTTGATTGCAAACTGAATCCCCTTCTGGGATTAATAAAGTATCTAACTAGTATCATAACACATCACACAACACTTGGACAGTCAAAGAAAGTTACCTGTTTCTGTCCATGTAGTCTGTGGATTCAGGGGCTGTTTTACTTCCATATGCAATCAATAACATATGTTAGAAAAAAGTTGAAGACAAGATTTTTCACTTTGGGCTCTGTACTTGGTGTTTTGATGTCGTCTGGACACAGGAAGATGGTACAGCGGGCATCCACGGGACTCATTCTGTTCTTGCTCCTTTCACATGCAGACGTGGGCTGATAAGACCAATCATTAAAAAGTTTTTTTTGCCATTCAATGTCTTCTACAAAACACCCCCTCCTGGAAACAAACAGGGTAACCATGGAGACTAATATCAAACAAAGGAGACAGCGACACACACCCTGACGTTACAGACCAAAAAAATTCCTGTTTATTAGGAGTTTTCAAAAATCTCAGCTCTTGTAGTGTTCAGAAAACCATTAGAATTGGGGATCTGGGGGAAACAGGGAGGGGCGCAAGTCTCCTAGGTGTATCAGAAGGGGTGGCAAACATGCACATTACCAGATACTTTGGGCCTGAGCATCGATACTGACCGAGGTCACAGACCTATTTCTCCTCTGATTCTCGGAAGGAGTGAATCTGAGGTAAATTGGCTTGAAAGTCCTGTGTTAGGTGCCAGCTTTGGTTTCTGCCTGCTGTTTTGAGCCATTAATTATAGTCCATGTCTGCAATTTAGTGCTGGGAGAAAATCCCAGTTTGGGTAAACTGGAGGAATCCACCAGACAATAATCACCAGTCTCTGAAACACACTATTTTACACACATATGTAAAAAATAAGTTTAAAATAAGCAAAATTCCACAACTTTAGATTCTTGCGGAATATTGAGAGGCAAGTTTTTAAATCTTTTTTGTTTTGCTGCATCTTGAGGCATTTTTGCTGTGGCTTTAGTTTTGGCCATGTTTGGTTTTGGTGAAATCAGTATTGCTGTTTCAGTAGAACAACAATGCTCAACCATTGGACAGTGGCCAAAAAGCTGTCCCAGGTGTTATTATAGTGAATTGAGTGTCTGTCAGTTTTACTCAAATTACACAGTTAAATACTTGAGGGGCAACGTGTCCTATGATCCTACATCTGGTACGGTTTGTGAAAAGTAAACTTGCTACTTGGCAGGCAACTTAAGTTGTCCTCACTCTTCAGTTGCCCTGTCTGACCTGTAACAGCCATGACTGATGAATGAGGGAAAAGAACACCTTGCTGTTTTTGCAGTAGTTCTTGTTACTACTGCTGCAAAAAAGTGGCATATACTTCTAATGCCCTAAGTGTAATTTATGGTTACTGCGATGTGTCTGGTGTTAGCTGTGCGGAGGGTCTGTGCGGTGAGTTCTGCAGTGGGTACGCACAGAGCTCCGGTCAGAATATGAAACTCTGCAGAGGCCTCTGCAAACGACACTGTCTGTACTTCTGTGGAGAGAACAGTCCTCCCATGAACTCTGCACACACAGCACTAATCACAAATAAATAGGGATGCACTGGTAGACCAGTCAAGGACCGGAACTGGCCGGTTTTAAGCGTGACTGGCCCTGAGTGCTGACTGGCCGGTCAACATCACATATCTGATTCTGTACTGGTCAAATTCACACATGTGCTCTGCATGATGGTCATGCCATGCATGCAGCAGCATAGACAGACATGCTTATGTGTCAGCATTGGTGATAGAAGAAAGTAAGTCTACAAGGAGATACTTTCTAGCTCTTCAGGCTAATGTTAGCCAGCAGCAGACTACCGTTCAAAGACTGACAGTTAAAATCTCACCTCCTGTTCTGGCTGAAGAGCAAGCAACCCATGTTGCCTCAAAAACTTTCTCATTTAGACTCATTTAACTTCTCCTTCAGGTTTTCTCACTGCAAAGCTTTGCTGCAGCAATCTGTTGCACGGAATCTGTTTCCAGTTTGTTCTGCCTCCATAAGATCATGTGAAATCACCTTTCCTGCAAGACTGTTCTCCCACTGGTACATAATCTTAATATAATGACAGAACAAGGCCTAGCTGTAACCTGGAGCACTTTTGGATAAAATGTATGTACAGTAATGTTATTTACTAATCAGTGTTTTATTATCCACTCTCATTTCACATTAAAGAAAAGTTATAAAAATGTTTGCGTTCTCCATCAGTTCTTAGAAAAACTGAAAATTGGAATCAGTAAAATCAGATTCGGTAGATTAGAATCTGCCAAGAAACTAATGCTTGCATGTAATCGCTTCATCTCTATAAATTAACCTTAACTCATCCCCAGGTGGACCCAGGCTGTCTGAGGGGTAAGGGCAAAAAATAAAAAGCTGTATGTGGTGGGGCACCAGTGCGCAGAAAGTTCCATTGGAAGGGAACAGCAGAGGGCATTTTATCACATTTTCTCCACTGAAGGGTACCCAAGAGGGAACTTTATCACATAGTCTTGGACACTGGACCACTCGAGAGGATATTTGTCATGTATAAAGTACCACAGGTGCATCCAAAAGGCCACTTTTGCAGCATTTTTTGAACATGGGGGCACCGGGGAGCAATCACCCCTTCCCAGAGACCACCAGTCCCCAGGTCCCTTGGACAACTACTGTTAGTGGTGACAGTGATGTCACACATATAATATGAAGTGATTAAAAAAATATATTACATGAAGTTGAAATCCTGTTTTTTGTCTGAAAACTGGATTTTTTTGATGCAACCAGCCAACATTCAAGTGCGCTAGAATGAAACCTTTTTTGTGTCAAACTAGAAGATTTGTACTTTATTTTTATATTTTCCATGTTAACATATTCATAAAACTAAATAATCTATGGGTGTTGAAAAATCCGCGAAATTTGCCAAAACTGCTGTCGCTGGCTGGCAACTTTAAAAAAAAAAAAAAACGCTGGCAGGAAAAGAGTTAACATACAATAACACCCAATGATATGATCTCTGCATGTCTTGACAACCCATTGGGAAAAAGTAAACAAAAAGAGACACGCACCTACAACGTCAACAGAGGTTAGTTCAGTTAGTTAGTCATCAGTGTGCCATCATGTTTGTGATCAAAAGATAAAACTGTGGGAAAATAAAAGGTAGATCTGAGATGCGGTTGATGTAATGTTCACAAGGGACCTGCTCAGTGAGAAAATTAAGGAAACGTGACAGTCAGATAATACACGACAAACCTATTAAAGTAAAGATACAACTACAAGTCCTAAATTCTCCATCGTTTGCAACTGAACGTTGTCGGATATTGGAGGTCACTTTCGATTTTCCTTTTACAGTGTTCTGTTTGAGTGAGCATGTGTGGTACGTTTAAGAAAACATCTGTCTACTATTACATTATTTGGAGGCATGAAAATCGAAAAACCTTGCATCACTGTTGCCCTTGGAGTACAGGAAAACACGTCACCAGTTACATTACAGTTACAGTTACAGTGCCTGGTACAGACTGCTATGAAGGTGATGGGGAGGACTGAAAAACTCTCCCTTCAGTCCATCTATGAGCAGTCTGTACTCAGGCAGGTGCGGAGGGTATTGTTGGACCCGTCCCACATCCTTCACACAGAATATGAGCTCTTGCCTTCTGGCAGAAGGTACAGAATCCGAAAAATGCAAGGGCCAGGGTTCAAGGGTTCTACAGTTACCCCGTCCTCCCATTCACCAATCTGGAATAACCCAGACTTTACAATAAACAGGAAACCACTAAACTTTACACCCTGGAAAAAAAAGGCATCACACACATACACCATATCACCCAGGGCCACAGAATAATAAACTTCCAATGCTTAACCCAGAAGTTTGGCACTGGGAACAATCAATAGCTCCAATATCTCCAACTGAAATCCACCATCCTACCAAAACTGAATAATACAACCAATGCCGAAGTACAAACTATCATTATAAAAGACTTCCTGAACATCCCCGGACCCCATAAACTACTCTCCAAAATATATACATTTTTACATAGCTCAGAATCATCAACCACCCTACCAGTGACAAAGTGGGAACAGGATCTTTGCATCAGCCCCAATACCGACTTTTGGAATTTGATCAACAAAAACATCTTCATCCACTGCAAAATCCAAAATTTACAGCTCATTCAATTCAAGGTTCTACACAGATATCACTACACGGGTGAAAGACTATACAAGATGGGCTTCGCCACATCAGATAAATGTTCCCACTGCACACAGGACACCACAGACACGTACATGCACGCACTTTGGCACTGCACTGCAGTCAAACAATTCTGGATTCAAATTGTCACTCACTTATCTCACATACTGGGCTGCCACATCCCCATATCCCCCCAACTATGCATTCTAGGAGACTTATCTATGCTTCAACTGAACCACCACACTAAAACAGCATTATTCACAGCCCTAATCATCGCCAAAAAGACAATCCTCCTACACTGGAAATCTAGAGATCAAATAAATATCCCACAGTGGAAGAACCTGTTGATCGATCACATCTCAGTTGAAAGAATGGCCGCCTCCATCAATCACAACTTCACCTGTTACAGTAAGAGCTGGTCTACATTTGCAAACAAACTCACATCTGCAGCTGTCTGACTTCCGTTCCTCAATACGTCTAACCGATTCCTGAACTCTTTAATCCTACAATCCCATCTCTTTAATTAGAAATCCATCACACACATACACACACCTGCACATACACAAACACACACACAGACACATACACACATACATATACACCTACCATAAACACTCTTTTGTTCCCACCTCCATCAAAATTTTTGAATAATTCTGAATAGTTCTTGAGCTGTGTATGCAGGGTAGTGTGCAATAATTTGGTGTTCTGTTTGTCTTTGTTTTCATCCTAGCTGGATTAATTTTATTTATTTTATATTTTCTTTTTAGTTTAATCTTTTATTGGATGTGTCATGAGTGTGAGTATGTGTACGTCTCTAGCTGTCACATGTATATTTATTGTCTGCAAGGGCAACTACTTATATGCACTGTGAGTCCATGACAAATTTCCCCTAGGGGACAATAAAGTATATTCTCATTCTATTCTATTCTACATTGTGTCTGAATGTGCTCTGGTCTTAATGGCCTCACAGTCTGAATTATTGTGCCACGATAGAGTCCAAGCTGTGTGTCAAAAGCAGTGTGAGCTAAAGTGAATGAAAAGAAACAGTCTCCTTCCATGGGAGAGACAAAAGACAGAAGCAGTCTGCTTACAATTTTAGTCACTGAACTGTAGGTAATAAAGGTTGTTTCTCCCTTTTCATCCGTTTAGTCACAGTTTCCCTTTTTTTTAAAAATATAACTGCAGCTAAAACTTAGTATTTTAGTGACACCCAAAGGAGTAATAAGCAGGGGTGTGGACTCTAGTCAAATGACTTGGACTTGAGTCAAATTTTATAACTTTAGACTCAACTTGATAAAATCAAAAAAGACTTGCAACTCAGCTTGGACTTTAACACCAATGACTCGTGACTTCACTTGGACTCGAGCCTTCTAACTTACTTGATGTGTGATCCAACAAGGATAAGATCAAAAAGTATGTTTTTCATGCCACAAATGAATTCATTTCCTCTCATAGCTTGAGTCTAAATAACTTTCTCAGCAAGTTGACACATACATCTCCAGATCTGAGCTCCACTTGGGAAAAAAATATGGCGCCCCTATAAAAACAACAAGGCTCAATAAGAAACGTTTCGGTCAGTTTGACCTTCATCATGAAGGTCAAACCGACCGAAACGTTTGACCTTCATGATGAAGGTCAAACCGACCGAAACGTTACACAAATAAAGTGATGAATAAGAGTGATACAGTGTGCGGGAACCTTTTTCTTGAATTTTGTGGACACGCTTCCCTCTTCCTACGCACCTGTGCCTTCAGGTGTGCTGAGATTTTGCATTCACCCTTGAAAACATGCAGGTCGAAAATAACAGATGGAAGCACAGGAACTTCATAATTCGTTCGGCATAATAATAACATACAATAACATACAACACTCATGCTGTAGTTCGTGGTAATTCTATCAGCTTTTAGTCTTAGTCCTGTGTCAAATGTCCTAGTTAGATTTAATCATATGTAGCCCTCCCAACCAACTCTATTTTAGTACAACATTGTCATGGTAAACCCCTTATACCTGATGACACCTCGAGCATGGGAGCTGAATTGGAGGGAGTCCACAAAAATATTAACCTTAAATGTGTTTACTTAAACTTAGAGCATATGACTCTGACTAGGGTGCAGAGAGGCCTGGTTGGCTTATTTTATAGCCATATTGTTATTGTAAACTTAAATACTCCCATGCATAACCTTTAACACACTATAGCCCTACTAACACCACGCTCAAATAAACATTTGTGACTGCAAATGCACATTGCAACAGGAATTAATTTATTGCACAGAAATAAACCATAGGCAATCACCCTTTACTTTGACCTGGTGACCCTTGAGTTAATAAAATAAAATAAAATAAAATAAAATAAAATAAAATAAAATACCCGGGGTTTTGTAAGTCAGTGTGGTACCATGTCGTTGGCGCGCATGTTGAGTTGGAGCTCGTG
>JAJHUR010113710.1:483-17112 GCA_027495735.1 Lutjanus campechanus | reverse complement strand
TTTTTTTTTTTTTTTTCGTTTTCCCACCAGCGTTCTCCCACACAAAGAGAGCTGATGTGATTTGCTGACTGTTCCTCAGCAGTCGGTCAGACATGAGACCCTACTGCCGGAGTTTAAATCCAACACAGCTGCTAGTGAAGGGCGCAAACCTGTGCAGTTTATTTCTACAGCTGAGCGTTCTGCTGACCTCAGGCATCACATCATTAAACACACACGAATCTGTACAGTACTAACACAAATACATGCACACAGGCTAAACACACACACACTCTTATCCTGCACACACACTCTTTAGTTGTTTTTCCCTGCTGCATATCAGATCGTGAACTCTTTAGCTTCTCAGTCATCTGCTGCCCCTGACTGAATTGCTCTGTGCAGCTGTTGTGCTGTTGGATATTTGATGTGAATCGTGTCCATGTGTTTGTGATGTTAATGGAACCGTGCTGTTACATACTGTACAAATTCCTCGCCTGCTTCCAGACCTCTGAATTGCTGCCCACACCTCCCATTTGTCTAGCGATTCAAACAGGTCTGGTATTGTGCTTTAGCAGTCTTCTTTTTTGGCTAAATAGTTAAAAAGAAAATTTGGCACTTTTCATGTCGATTTCCAGTCAATGTTGATGTTAAATGTAGTCAATTAAAGCAGAAAAAATCCTCAGTGGGTGTTATATTGATCAAGAAAGCTGAGATCTCCTGCTTGTGAAGCCATGTTGGCTGTGCCTACATGTACCAGGATGCATTGCGCACAAGCTTCTGATGCACACGCACACAAGGACTCAATTTTCATGGGCAATATAGCACACATTGAGGATTTTTTTTCTGCTTTAATTGACTACATTTAACATCAACATTGACTGGAAATCGACATGAAAAGTGCCAAATTTTCCCTTTAACTATTTAGCCAAAAAAGAAAACTGCTAAAGCACAATACCAGACCTGTTTGAATCGCTAGACAAATGGGAGGTGTGGGCAGCAATTTAGAGGTCTGGAAGCAGGTGAGGAATTTGTACAGTATGTAACAGCACGGTTCCATTAACATCACAAACACATGGACACGATTCACATCAAATATCCAACAGCACAACAGCTGCACAGAGCAGTTCAGTGTTATATTGACCAAGAAAATGGAGTCCTCCTGTGTGTGTGCATCAGAAACTTGTGCGCGGTGCATGGAGGCACTGCCGACAGGGCTTCGTAAGCAGGAGAACTCAGCTTTCTTGGGCAATACAGCACACACACAGGGATTTATTGTTTCAGTTGACCACAGTTACCATCAGCGCTGACTGGGCATCCACAAAAAAAGTCCAAGATCCTCCCTTTAATCAATCAGGTGTTAATAGGCGGGCTTGAATGGCAACTTCCTCTGCCTACATAGCTAGCTAGCTAGCTACTGAAAAAAATTGCGTTAGAAAAATGGTGACAAGTGTGGTCGAGATCAACATAGATGTACAAGTTGTAGTTGTGTTCATCTTCACCTAGTTATAGTTCCAAAAGTCTTTCAGGTTGAAATATGACACCAGAGTTTAGGTCAGGTTAGATGCTAATCATGTTCCAGGGTGCCATGGGAATTTGCAATATATACAGAAAGTTCTGAATGAATTTTTAATTTCCTATATCAGTACTTTGCATGCATTTTCCAATACAAATGCAAGTCTGTACCCTTAAAATATACCTTTAAATACCTCCTGTCAAAGCTAACTGCAAAGTTCTTGCAGTTAGCACATTTGCCGTATGGTGGTAATTATTTTTTGTTGTTGTGACACATCAAAGGCCCTGATTGATTGATCGATTGTTGCACTCCTTGAACTCTGCCTCTGATTGGCTAGTACTGGTTGCCTCCATTGGTTAGGTCGGTTATAGAGGCTATTTTGCACAGATTTGGACACAGGTGTGAATTGTGCTTTTGGCTTGCCCTTTGGTGTGCCTTGGGCAGACAAGGTTTGAAAACAGCAGACATATTAAATAATCCAGCAGCAATTTATGTTGGGTTGTTTGTTTTGGTCAAATCATATCTCTGGAGACAAATTAGTAGGATATAAATGTAATTCTTAGGAGACAGAGATGGGGGAGTTTCATGTTCACACAAGCGTTGAAATGCTTGTCAGATGGAATGATCTTTTCTTTTTCTTTTTTAAGTTTTTTTATTTGAATACGTTTAAAACTGAAAAATGCAAACAAAAAAAGAACAAGAAACAAGTACAGAAGAAAAACTAACTGATCAGTAATCAGTGATCTGATAAAAACAAAGAACTAGATACAACAATACATGAAAAACAGTAAAAATACAGTACATTAATATATACATATCAAATAATAAATAAACATGAATTAAATGTGATGATAACTTCCTTTTACAAACCTCAAATCGACAAGCTCTTGATAATACAGTATGTACCGTGGCTTTCCATATCTGTACACAACGATATCTGCAGGAGTCCTGCACATGTAATGTTTTATTAAAAGGAAGTTGAAGATGATCAGCCTGTCTAGTAATATATGAATGAACTCGAGAATTAAATTCAAACATATCTGATGAATGTTTATGAGTTTGAGAGTTGAGAGTTGCCAGTCTTACCAGTCGTTTTTGCAGCACCTGTGTTGCAGGAACTCTGGACAGTGATGCTCTGTTACATACATAAAAACACACTTTCCAGTTGCTTTGGTACATTTTGTACATGTCTTGTATCATCCTTAACATTTGCATAATAGTAAGTCCTTTTCTCAAAACAGTTCTTGCAAACAGCACCATACTGTAAATGGATTACCTGCAGAAGCCTTTAAGTTGCTCAGAATCCAGTGAAAAGTGAGTATTTTCTGATGTAAACTACAGCTGAGGGTTTGATGACAGTGATTGAAAATGCACAAGGCTGCACTCTCTCTGTACAGCATATATCAATTTCAGGTTACACATCAATGTATGTGGGAGATTGGTTGCAAGAAATTGGACAGGATTCACATTCACACCTATACTGCTTGTACTGTAATTTGTTGACAGACCGTGTCTGTCATTGCGATACGGAAAAGAAAAAGACAAGACTGTTTTACAGCAGTGCATAGCACAAAGCAAACAACTACACAGCAGACGCCTGCAGAGGCTGGATAAGACATTCCAAAAGATTCTTTCCACGCCGCATTGCAAGGGAAGATATGTGCTGTGATGTGGATGAGAATCTGAGACAGACAGACAGGAACGTCAGGAGGTATAGGTTGTGGAAAGACTGCACAGTAATTCCCAAAACGGCGTTGCATCTACAGTTCTGCCTAGAGGCTGTTTCCTATGTAATTTTATATATATTTTTTACCTGTAATGCAGTGTTGTGCAACAATCTTATCTTTTACTTCTCTGTATTGCAATGACACGGTCATGTCACGACACATTTACAAAAAAAAAAGTTTAAAGAAAATTCTAAAAGAAAAGTACAGAACTGACTGATTATGACAGCTGGTTCAACCATAATGCATTGTAATGACATAAGAGAGGTCCACACCAAGAATCACAAGTGTAACAGTAACTATAAATATATTGTTTTAAAAAGCGTTCTAGCTTTAGTGGATGGTGGAGTCCACACCGCAACTATAACAACAGTAGCAAACAACATCACTGTAATCACTTTCAGAGCAACTTGATGACCAATAGAAATCTGGCAGCCAATCAAAATCCATCAGACTTCACAGTGTATAGTCAACAACTTTTTAAACACTTACATAATGTAATATAGGCTTGGACCTTCACACCTTCCTTACATTTTACTGAGGTGTACAGTATTATGAAGTTATTTGTGTAAAAACTCAACTTGACTGTGTTCCACTGCAGATAGTACTCCCTCAGTGTTGGAAAGCTGATCTACATAGCGACACTAGACCTGCAATTAGGAAACAATTGTGGGCAGGCAGCAGGTGAGAACAATAATACAACATATATAATACAAAAATATGTTTCTTATTCCCGGTCATCCCCAGTCAGAAGTGAAAATGATTGTGCAGTATTTTTTAACATTTATATCTGCTCATACACTAATATCAAGCCTAATCAGCCACCAGGATTTCATTGTGAAAGTCTGTAACACAACTTTTGACCCCACAACCTGTCAAAAAATGGAATGTCACTGTTTGATTTGACAGCAATAAAGGCTAGCTGATTGCACAAACTGATCACAGAAAAGCAAAAATAGCCAGCAGAGGCTTGACCACAAGTGTGGAGAATGTGTTGCCGAACGTCAGGTCATTTGATTGTTTGGTAGGTTTCTCTGTGCGCTAAAAGACTGTGAGAATAACATTGTCAGTTGTTTTGCTACTTGTAAAAAGTTTAAAAAGGTATTAGTTTTCGATAGCCTCAAGCGAGGCCCATCGTCACTATGGAAACAGATCAACAGCTGAGTCAGAGCACAGGTGTTCTGCGCCAGTCAAGAACACAAGTGAGTGACTGTATATGTGTTTAATCACAGGTGCGGGTTCTGGGCGGGTGCGGGTAATGGGTTGGTTGCAGTTGTCAGTATTGCAGGGCGTGGGTTTGCAAAACTGGACCTCCACTGCCTTGTCCACCAGAACAGAGACTGACCTCTAGTGGCATATGCTGTGCACACCAATTCATCTCCTCAATACAGCATTTACATATGAGCTGAATAGAAAGAGGATCGTTTGTATTTTTGACAATATTAAAAATTCTACCTTCACACTGCCCAAGCTTCATGTAATATTAGGCTGCAAATAACACAAGAAAAGGTTCATTTTACCTGAGACATACTGCCAAAAAGAGTCTTTGGCACATATGTGGTCTCTGAAGTTTGTTTGGATATCGTCAAAAGCCAAAAACTGGACTCTCCCAATTCCTCTCATCTTGAAGAACTTCGTGAACCCATATGCTTCTGGTTTTCTTTTTGTTTCTCTGCCCAACATTCAGCGGTAACAGCTCATCAATATCAATTTTCCTAAGCTGTTGACACAGCTGGAGTGTGCGGTGTGTGCTTGGCACCACTGCTTACAGAATGTTATTGTTCATCAGTGCGGTGATCACGTTGTTATAGTTATAGTTATTGTTATAGTTGTCGTTCTTGGTGTGGACGGCCCTTTATGCAATGAACTAACGCCTAGTTGTTTTGGGGGGGAAAGACTATTCAGCCGAGAATCAGTACAATACATTTTCATCAACATGACACAAGTGATTGGGGAAACAGCAAACAGTTATCATTTGCATGAATGTGCCAAAGCCTTTGTAATTTGTTCAAAAGACTGATAGAAGAATGGCTTTTATGATGTGCACAATACATGATGTGGAGGTTGAACAAGTAGTTTTGGGAATTTACACTTCTGATCTGAGAAATGTAATAAAGCAATTGAAAAAATGTGTTGAGTGTGAAGTGCTTTATAGGCTTCTATTTAGAGTCTAAAAACACTCAACAGCAACGAGGTGGAAGCTTTGCTCCGCTCGCAACCACAGTTAGAGAGAGAGATGAATTTACATAAATCATTCATGCAAGAGAGCCAGACAACAAACACTCATTTACATTTCACTGTGTGTGTGTGTGTGTGTGTGTGTGTGTGTGTGTGTGTGTGTGTTTGTGTAAATAAGGTCAAATCTCAACATTTTAACATTTATTCTCATTAAATCCAAACAGGTCAATGCATGCGAACAGTGAAGTAGGTGAAATCAATATGCAAACAAACACTTAGAGCACTTACACATATGTAAATTCAGACGCACACACACTCGCACACACACAGCGCTGGTTAGAAGGAGACTTGGATTCCTGATCGATATTATTGATCCTCGTTGGCCCTGTGCTGCTGAAGGCCGACACTGTGAGGTAATCAGGGTTATAGCTGCACATCGGCTGAGAGGGGGGCGGAGGAAAAGAGAGGGGGAGAGACAGAAAGATGGTAGGAAGAACTGATTAGAAGAGGGAAGGATGGAAGGTGAGGTGAAGAGGAAGAAAGCAAAGGAATGAAACAGAGGTAGGAAAGCTGGGAGGACAGAAGAACTGATGAGAAGATAGATAAGGGAGGGAAGATAGGGAGCAAGGAAAGACCTTTTATTTTTAACTCTATAGATCGTAGCTGTCCTCACTCTAAGCCTTCTAGTTGGAGCTCTTTGATTTCTAGTCAGCCTGGCTCTGCATCCTGTAGTCGTTCTTGATCTAGGCTTTTTACTGTTCCACCCCTCAGGTCTTCTGGTTGGTTGGTTGATTGCTCGGTCAATACACTCTTGTCCGACTGAATTCTTCATTGGTCGGACTATCGCTGGTGTTACTTGCATAAAGGAGAAAAACTTTACATGTATGGTACCATTTAAAGTACCAGCACGGAAGTCCAAGACTTATTCCCACCATGGTCCCTGATGTTCCATCAAACTGTCCTCAGCACAACAAGATGGTGCCCCCCATTCAATGTCCATGTTGGGGACATACAAACACATTATGTAACATCAAGGTACAACATCCACTTAAAATTAAGAATGCCAGTAAAAGAATAATTTTATCTATATATATACTGTATATATATATATATATATATATCACAATGTGTTTTTTCTAAGCCATGACCTTATTTGTAGATTCTATCTAACAGCCACTGTTAATGGTTCTTAAAGGTTTGTGGGTTCTGCGCCTCCTTGATTATAAGAGGCAGTTTGTTCCATTCCACAGGTCCAGTGTAAATGAACCAAACCTTACCCATCATAGTTTTAAATTTATCAAGGTACAGGTTACCGTAGCTACCTGAGCTCTGGTATTATGATTCTGGACTTTTTCCGACTTCTGGACTCTGCCGTTTAGGATCCTTTGGGCCACATTAAGTTGTATCTGGCACACTCGAGACCTGCAACCTGCCCACATGGTTCCTGTGAATTATGTTTTCTTTTGAGGACAAAGTGTGGACTTTCTCAACAAGGACTGTTAACAGTGTTCTTTGTTCTAAATTGTCTGAGGGTTGCTTCACACAAGACTTTTTAGTCCTTTTGAACCAAACCCTGGAGTGTTCACCCTGTTGTTGTGGTTCATTTGGGTTGTTATGGACACTGAACTCAAACTCTGGTGCGGACCAGACAACCGCTCTGTGGTCCCCCTCGAAGGGGTGGTCTCAGACTGCTGACAGGTGAACTCTGGAGTGGTTCATATCTGGTGTGAACACCATTTCATTGGTTTGATGACTGTTGAACAACAAGAATGTCTGCTACCAAATGTGGACTGTCAGGGGACAAACCTGGACTCATGAGGAAGTGAGAAATGCCTGCAGCACTATGAATGATGTCCAAGTAGAAACTGGGCAGTTTGTTGTCTTTTTACCCGCCAACTGTATGACCAGAAATCAAACTTCATGTCTGAGTTTATGACAGCAAAATTGATCAGATAGAAAGTCGAAATAATGTATCATCCTCGCATGAGTGCAATTTAGGAACCAGACCTTTAGGTGCGATCTCGCCCTTAGTGCTTATTTTGTCGGGTGAGCCAGTTGAATTTTGTGTTGCATTGCTATTGTGGCTATTCTCACAGGCTGGGCTGATGTTGGACTAATGTTGTAATATTGAGGGACAGTCAAGAGAAACTGTGTGAACGTTAAGCCTCGTTTGAAGCAACTGAACAACAAGAGTTGTTGGTCAGATGCCAGTGACGTGTTGCTTTTTCTGGGAGTTTATACTGTGGTGCTGTCTCGGCTAGCATTAGCTTTGTTGTTATATGGAAGCTGGTTGTGCTCTGTGATCCTCGCCAGTATGTGTGGGTTGCTGCTGCATGTAAATTTACTTGACAGATATACCCTGAAGATAACAATATAGCCACATGTGAAAGAGAAATTGTCAAACTGCAGGAATTCATCTGCTCGGAGCTTGAGAGATAACACACATCTTTTTTTCCTCAGTTGACCAAGATTTTCGTTGGTTGAATACGGCCATAGTAGCTTTAGGCTTTGTAGTTACTCTTGGGTTTGTAGTCATTGAAGTCGTAGTCATGCTACACTGACCTTTTCCACCAAACTCTGGAGGTTTGTGGCAGCGTTCAGATGGAAGCAGATTGGTGGGCCGTCAGGCTGAGCCGCACACTGCTGACCTTTCACCTCTGGAAATGGTTTCCAGCTGAAAGACATTTTCTCTACAACATGGAACCAATTTCAGTTTCTTCCTGCTCAGTTCAGCCAAACATCTGCTACAGAAACGCAACGTCAACTGCAAGAGAAAATCTTTTCAAAGAGCTATACTGGTGGTTTAAATTTACTCAAACCACATATCACCATTTAGCCTATCTATCTATCTATCTATCTATCTATCTATCTATCTATCTATCTATCTATCTATCTATCTATCTATCTCATGGTTATTTGATCAAAAGCAAACAATAACATAGTAAACAAAAAAACAGTAAAAAGAAGATTACAGAAGAGGAAAAGAAGGAAGATTAAAGGAAAACTAAAGACTGAGGGAGAAAGAGGGAATTAGTGGCTTTAAAATAAAAACCCAGAACATCATCATTCATCCTCCCTCCCTCTCTGATATTTCTTTTCATCCTGATCTTTGCTTTCATCCTGCAGCTTTTAGCTGCTGTGTTTTATTTTCTCGACTCTCTGGGTTTCCAGGAAGTGAATCCATGATCAAAGACCAATAGAATTGCTCTGACACTGTTTTCACATCACGCTGCAGATTTTATCCCTGATATTACCCCGCCATGAGCACGCCAAATCTGTCTCTGAATACGTTTACTGTGTCTATGATCACGATACACCCCAGCTAATCGGCCAGCTTGTATTGATTATGGTTGATTTTAAGCCTTGTCATAGACACTTGGCTGGTAACTTTACACATATATTTTGTTCACAGAAGGAGCACAAGACTGTAAGTAAGAAAATAAAATCTCACATTTGGCTATTTAGCCGTTTCCTTCCTCTTAGAAGAGGTTGTAGCTAGCTGCTTGGATTTGATTTGATTCTATCGATTCTAGTGTGCGATTCTCTTTTTCCCAGGATGAAGGCATGACCCAGATAAGGTAGGCTGCATGTAGCTGAAATCTATTTAGACTGTCCGCAGAGCTAGTTAGCTAGCTGGTTAACTGTAACTGGATAGAAGCGGTTAGCAGTGGTTGAGGCGAGCCATTTGGCTTTGTCTTCATTCCAACTGGCCTGTGGTTGACTTTGACTGTGCTCAGACTGTTAACAGAAGTAGCGGCTTGCTGGTTAGCTTTAACTACCTTCAAACTAGCTAACCAGTAAGCATTAACTGTGTTCAAGTTGTTAACAGAGGCGAACTTAATTAATTAAATTTACGTCTGCTACAGTTTTGTGTCTGTGACCATTCATACTGTACAGAGTGTGAGGTTGGCCACTGTACCTTTAATTATCAGTTTAAATGTCATCAGTGTAATGGGCATTAAAATCAGTTGCTACAAATATCATGCTAATGACATTAATAATTGGTTAATATTTAAAGTGATAGATGCACTGGGAGTGGACCAAATGTAGACCTGAGGTTTCACAACACAAAGTGTGTGTGTGTGTGTGTGTGTGTGTGTGTCAGTGAGATGCATGTCAGCTATTCCCTTTCCGCTTTGACGCAAAGCCACTTTAAAATTGCCATTCAGGAACGTGTGTATGTGTATGTGTGTGTGTGTGTTATGACAGCTACTCCCTTCTCGCCTCTTTGACAGTAAGCTACCTTGTTATTGTCATTCACTGATTGTGCGTCTGTGTGTGTGTGTGTTTGTGTCTGTATAATTGGCCTGCTGTTGACCGGTTGGTAATTGTGTCTGACAGCAGCAAAGGTCTCCGTTAAAAACGTGCAGACAGAACGCTTATTGGGGTTTTAACCTGCAAACACACACACACACACACACACACAATGAATATGATCATATCTGTCTCAGGGGATGGAGTGTCACTGGTCTCTCTTGAAGCGTTTTGACAAGGACCAAATGGAAAACACACATAGGCCTACACCTCTCTCTGTATGTGTGTGTGTGTGTTTGAAAGTGGTCTCTTTCATTTCTTTTCATTCAGTCTTTATCCTGTTTTTCTGTGTTTTGTTCTTTATTCACGTTGCTCTTTCTTGTCAGTAATAAGTAACAAGCATGACATATAATTACAGAAATTAATAACTGAACAAATCAACAAAGCAATTAAAATAAATTAAGAAAAAAACAATTAATAACAGAGGTGGGAAGTAACAAATATGATTTTTAAGTGCATTTGAGGGTAATTATTGATTATTGTGATTTTGCATCATTTCGTGCCGCCTTCCCAACATCAAGATTTCAATCTAAACGGACAGAACAAACAAATCATGATGACACAGACAGAAAGGAAGACTTTGCTCAGGAACAGCTGGTAGAAATGTCCTTCAGAGGGAGACTTTTACATCTCGGAGCCTGTACTTTTTTATTTGTACTGCAGTGAAGAAGTTGAATCAGTGCTTCTACTTTTACCAGTGTCGTTTTTTTAAACGAGTATCTGTACTTCTACTTGAGTGAAGAGGAAGTGCACTTTTGCCACCTCTGATTCATAATGTGGAAAAAAAAAAGTTATTTGATAAATGTTTAAATGTGTAAGACGTTCATTTTGTACTGTATATTATTTGCTGATCTTTATTTATGTCAGCGTGATTTATTGTCGCACGTGCTGGGGAGTGAACCCCATGTGGAGCTGTGTAAATAAGAAATGTAAAAGATCTTTATTATTGTTCCACAGCATTCAAACATCTGCTGTCGTTAATTTAATTTACACACTAAAAACAAACAGGCTGCGGTTGATGGTGGTGACACACACACACACACACACACACACACACACACACACTCAGAGTAATTAGCAGGAAATACGGCAGGCTGAATGAGACTTGGCTAATTAAGACCAATTGGTGTTAATATTGGAGTGGGTGAAGTGTAAGAGAGAGGTGTGTGTGTGTGTGTGTGTGTGTGTGTGTGTGTGTGTGTGTGTGTGTGTGGAGAGTTGTCTGAACAGCGCATTCAGATTAACAGAGGGTGATTTTTACTGACAGTGTGTGCTGGTGTTAATGTCATTAACAAAAACTATGACGAAATATATTCATCAACAACCTTTATTTCCATGATTGGTTCCCCACCAATAGAATATGACCCACCCCTATAACATAAAGGTATGTAACTGTTGGGTTTCTTTTTAAACACAGATCTAGAAAAAATGACCATTTATATGGTTTTGCTGTCAGCCAGTCACTACAGGTGTTCTTCATAAAGAAGAACCTTCAAATAACATTAGTGAATACGTGCTCCATTGGTATCTCCATCACTTTAAGGGTGTGGGTATTGGTACAGTATTTTTTTTAAACAATACCCATCCCCTGTGACTGTAATTAAACTGTACATTAGTTAACTTGATTGCCACCTGGCTAATGTTAGCTATCTGATACATTTTTCATTGGAACAAGCTTGTGCTTTTTGTTATTTGCTTGAGTTGGGTAGCCAACATTGCAACTCCAAGCATCATTTAACCTCCTATATGTAAAGATAGTTTTATACTTATTTATTACTAATATTATAATTTTTTGACTATTGAAGCATAATAGCAACAACACACTGGAGAGATAGACTCAAATGATGCTCCCCTATTTTAATTAAACACGGTGTTGTTAAAGACTAACATGCTAATAAGGGCCTGACAATGGGGCTACAAATGTTGTCATATATTTTATCTGCACTATGAAGCTCATTAACATTAAAATAAACTTACTTCGGGAAGTTTGTCACAACATTTTATTTTCTCCTTTATTTTACTTGATAATAAGCTAATTTTGATGATTACGCAAATTGCACAACATGCAGCTCTTAGCAACCAAATTAAATTCCATCCACCGGGCCTACAGGTGACGGTTCAGTAACAAAAGTTTATAGGAAGTGTCAGTACTGGGTCCAAGAAAGTTTTTCTACAAAGTGGTGAGTTCACTGATCACTGTTTAGCCAGTTGGACAAACAATCAGCCAATCAGAGCTGTAGGCCGCACGAAGACCGGAGACAACATGTTTCTGCTCCAGAGACAGAAAAACATGACAAATGTTCCTAACATCACTGCCACACCTTCTGTGTCTGTGCTGGATGGACGGACGTGTCAGTCACTGATGATCAGTTAGTGTGTGTCTGTGTGTGTGTGTGTGTGTGTGTGTTTTGACCTCAGCTGTGAGACCGTCAAAGGGATTAAAGGAGTTATAGTTCAATGAGACGCTGAGGTTGGATGACAGGTGAGACTTGTTAATGAAGGCTTAATGCTAAACACACACACACACAGACACTGGTGTTGTCCAGCTGGTGTCAGACCTCACTGCAGATGGGACCTCACAAACTCTGTGTGAGTGTGTGTGTGTGTCTGTATAATTGGACTGCTGCTGTCTTATTAGTGAGTGTGTGGGACAGCAGGGAGGTGCTTTTGGTGTTTTTTATGCTGAACTTAGAGCGGAGTGTTGGTGTTGTTTGAGTCGTTCATGTAGAAAGTGCAAAAGTGCGATTGCTTTAGAAATTTTGACCCCAAACAAATTAACAACAGTCCAGCAGGAGGGAAGTGAAGTGAGTGAAAACCAAGAGTAGCTAATATGGATAAAATCCTCTATTGCAGTGAGTCTTTATATCCTGATATTGTGACTTTGCAGTGGATCACAAAGCTGATAAGTCAGTGTCAGTCATCATCATGTTGATGCTAAAATCCTGTAAAACTATGAAAGCAGGCCTGCTCACTAACCTGCAGTGTCAGTGGTGTAACACAGACAGAGATATTAGCCTTTATTTCAACATCATTACAAAGATTATGTAACAGATTCTACAGGATTCTTCTTCTTTTTTCATCATCGTTGTCACCTTTTATTTTTATCATCATCTTTTTATTCACCCTTTTCATCATCATCTTGTTCTTTTTTGCTTCTTCTTTGTCTTATTCTTCTTCATCTTCTCCTCCTTAGTCTTCTTCATTTTCTTCATTTCTGGCTTTGTCTTCTTCTTCATCTTTGTCTTCATTGTCTTCTTCATCTTCTACAACTTCTTCATCTTCTTCTTTGTCTTTATTCATCTCTTCCATCTTCATCATCTTCATCATCTTGTTCTTCATCTCTTTGCTTCATCCTCCTCTTTGTCTTCTTCTTCTTCTTCTTCTTCTTCTTCCTGCTGTTCATTCCTCCATCTGCTTCACCTTTTCACCTTCCATCTTTTCACCTTTTTTATCTTCTTCATCTTTTTCATAATCTTCTTCTTTTCCGCTCTCTTCCTCTTCTTCTTCATAATCATCAACATCTTTGTCACCATCATCTTCTTCTTTTCATCTTTTATTTTCTTTTATCTTTAGTTTCACCTTTTGTTTTCATCTTCATCTTTTTCATCATCATCGTGTTCTACTTTTGCTTTGTCATCCTCTTCCTTTTCTTCTTCTTCATCCTCTTCTTGCTCCTTTCTTCATCATCATCTTTTTCTTTTTCATCGTGTTGTTTTTTCTCATTTTCTTCATCATCCTCCATCATCATCATCTTCTACTTCATCCTTTTTTGTCATCTTTTTGTTCTCCCTCATCATATTCTTCTTCTCTCCTTTCTTTATCGTCATCATCTTCTTCTTCTGAGTGTAAACAGCACAGGCACCAGTGTTTGACCGTCCACATTCACACTGAAATATTCAGTCAGATGTATGATTTCATTAATCCTGAGTGAGTTCAGGCTGGTGTTTGTTCATCCTCTGAATATTTCTCTGATCTCTCAGTAACGTGTCCTGACATGTTGCTCTCTGGTTGTCTTCGTGGTCTCTCTGTGACAGATTGGGGCTTTTGGTTTCTTGGACGTCATTTCACTCCTCTTTCCTCCCTCCCCTTTTTTTTCCCCGTCATAGTTTCTGTTCCTTCCTCTTTCCTCCTTTCAGTCGAGATGATTCTGTGCTGGCAGCAGCAGCCGGCAGAGTTTAAACACACACACACACTCTCCACGGTTTTTGGACGCTGCCCAGAGTCTTAATGCAGTCTGCTTTTCCGACACTAACCCACAGTGTCAGCCACTGCGAGAGTGTGTGTGTGTGTATGCGTGTGTGTTCAGATGGTCTTGGCTGTTGTCCACCTCGCTGTCAGTGACTCTCATCTTATCAGTTAAACTCCTGGATGGCTCTATATCCCTCTGCCTCACTGCTCCTATTATAAAGCTGGCTCTCAGAGTCTCTCAGCAGTGGCGTTAACAGCACCTGTGTGGGCTCACTCGTGTCTCCTGAACAGGTCTTCACAGGACTAGTCTTGTTCAGGTCTGAGCCTGGGCCAGTCTTTTGGGTCCTGTTGATTCTTAGAACATGCTCTCTTTGTGGGTCTGTTCCGATTATTCCCAGGACTGTACTGTATTTAATACATGTTGTGCCTCCTGCGATTTGAAAATTGCCGTAGGCCTTATTATGATTTTTTAGTCTGTTTGGGTTTTTGCAAAAACTGTCCTGGCAAAGTCTCGGCCAAGAAAAATTATACAGTTTGCAGAATTTAAATTCCTAAATAGTTTTCACAACTCTGCTGTTTTCATTATCGGCTTCTTTATTGTACTATTTTTGTGAGAGTTTCTTTTGATTTATGCTAATCGAAGACCTCAAGCAGCCGACTGCAAGGTCACAGATGTTTGAGAGCCAAATAATGAGCTGAAATTAGCGATGAGGGGAATCACTGACCAGTTTTGAAGTGGAAGGTTGCTGTACTCACTCAGGTAGTGTTTCACAAACCAGATTTTGAAAAATGATAAACCATCACGACCCAGTCCAAAATAGGCCTCATGTGTAAATGTTGGGAGGAGTTCATTTGTGGATAAATGAACATTCCTGACC
Source organism: Lutjanus campechanus (assembly GCA_027495735.1). Lineage (NCBI taxonomy): Eukaryota > Metazoa > Chordata > Actinopteri > Lutjaniformes > Lutjanidae > Lutjanus > Lutjanus campechanus. The sequence continues at coordinate 2,341 of JAJHUR010113710.1, read as the reverse complement.
ATTTTTACTGCCATTTCCACATTATCTTGATGCATGTTATTGAAAACATATACACACGTTATAAACATTTTAGCCTGCTTCATAAATGAGACAAAATTTGTATATTTAGGCAGAATTAATGGACTCTTGTTTTTTGTCTCTTCTCACGAAACAATTTACGTTTTAAATGCACTGCAGATAGAAATTTTAAATGTGCAAAATTTCTTCCCTAGTCTTTTATTTATTTCTGAGGCCCAAATAAAATCACCTGTGGGTCACGACCCGGTCTTTGGGAATAACTGCTCTAGAGCAGCGGTTCCCAAACGGTGTGTCGTAAGTCCAGGTTAGCTTTGGGAATTTGTGACAACCGCACATTATTATTGGGATATGCAACCACACAAAAGCAAATACCCTAAACTATATTTCTATACCCTTCTGTCAAGGCTAATTGTAGTTGATGGTAATTATTTAAGAGTTTTCCCACTCTCTGTCTCTGATTGGCTCGTACTCATTGCCTCTGTTGGTTAGGTTGAGTATAGAGGCTGTTTTGTATGAATTAAGGTGCCGTGAGATTCTGGCTTGTCCTTTGTTGTGGCCTGGGGCAGTTATTTATTAGTATTTGTCTCAATCATTCCGTTTATAAAATTTCACAAATGCTCATTAGTCTTTGTGCACAGTTGGGCGTCTGTTTAATAGGCTGGTTTCACAGCCGACATTTTGACTCGTTAGAGCGGGAAAAACACAGGCGGACTTAATAACAGTAATTATGGCTCAGTTCCATTAAGTGTCCCAGTAACAGTGACAGTGAACCAGCACGCACAATAGAAGGACCTCCCCCAAGTGGAATGCAACAATCATAAATACACCTGTGAGTTTTCTGGTATGACACTTCAAAATGTCTGCTGTGCAACTCGTCCACTGACTTGTTTTGTCTGACAAAACTAGACGAGCAGTGCCAGACTAATTCGCAAATGTGAATTAGTGTGGAACTTCTCTGTTTATTTTCAGTTTTCCAGAGGAGTTATCAACATGCACAGACCAAAATGCCTCTGGACATGACTGGATAGACCTGCAACGAATCAGAGCAACTAACCATGATGTACAACTAAGTCTGAGTAACGAAACAAGTGGCATAGCAGAAAAACATGACGCTCTGGTCATAAACATTCTCATATTACAGCTAAACTGTACACTAAAATAGCTTCAGGAAACATGTGAGGTGGGAAATAGGCAATGCAGTAACAGAATCTTGAACTTTATTTGATCAACAGTGCCTAGTTTGATCTGAGCTGGGGACATGCATGTCCAGCTAACCTGCTTTACACTGACCAAAGGACTGTAATCATTTAGAAGTGCAATATCTTAAAACTCTTTGTATTTTCCCAAAAATCAATACTGATGCACCATCCTTTCCAGGAAACTTCTTGGACATTATAAGGAAATTACTGAAATAATGCACCAGTAAAAGAAGGGAGTTTGTGTTTCAAAATATGGAAGAGAAGAGCAGCTTTATGTCACAGATGAAGTAGAAGAAGAAAAAACAGGCAGTGAAAAGAGAAAAGAAGAAATAGAGAGTAGAGACAGAAGGAGAGTGGACAGTGATAGCATCAAACTGCAGGACAACGAGGACAAGGACACACTGATGAACTGACTGACTGACTCAGTGTGTGTGTGTGTTTGTGCATGTGTGTGTGTGTGTGTGACTGGTGGGAGTGAGTACAGATAGAGCTGTCAAGATAGTGATTTACTGATAGAGAGAAAGAGGGAGAGGGGGAGGACTGCTGAAGGGGAATCAATAAGAAGGAAACCGTGAAGGAAAAGAAAGAGAGAGGAAGAAGAAATGAGGGGAAGGAGAGGAGGAAGGAGGAGGGGCAGAGGG
>JAJHUR010113707.1:0-12858 GCA_027495735.1 Lutjanus campechanus | reverse complement strand
GATATTATATTTGGGGGGAAAAGGGGGTTTTCTGCTCTGAGGTTAAGACCCCAGATCAGGCAGATTTCTAGACTGGCATAGGCTGCGGATTTTTAATGTGTTTTTAGTTATGTTATGTTATTTGGTTTGAAATCTATCACATCTTTGGAGTCTATCTGAAGCTCCGTCTTTGCACGTAGAATTACAACACTAAACTATCATCAGGTTCACATTACTGCTGCACAGCTGTGTAACTGTCTGATGTCATGAGACTCAACCTTTAAAATTGGGTTATAGACCAGAGATGTTTAAGAAAATTGGCGATACACATTCACACTTGCAGTACTTGTATTTGTATGGAGGAGGTGTGGTGGACAGACGGGTCAAACAAACAGGACTTTCACCCAGAAGACCAAAAGTCACTGCTGACTTTAGTACGTAACATGTGTAACGCAGCCAACTTACATCACATGTGTGAAGTACTTATGTTAATAACTTAACTTACATACTGATTTTAACTCAAACCTTTCTTAAAACGAACCAAGTAGTCTTGTTGCCTAAACCAAACCAAACTACGGTTGTTCCATGAGTCATGACAACTAAGGTCACCTGACTATGACCATCATGTAACTGTTGTAACTACGTCCAAAACTCATAATAATAAACTGCATTAAAAGACATGGGAAAAGACATGACACGTCAAATGCCTTTAAAACTGCTGTGCTATTTATACGCCTTCCCACAAGCTCACATTGCTGGATCCAACATTTCCTAAATTGCAAAATCGATAAGTTCTTTCATTAGACCCATGAAAATGTTGATGTCTTTCTAAATTCACATCCCCAGTAACACCAGCTTCCTGTAAAACATTTGTTGTGTCCACGCCTCAGTGATCATCAGGGTCATTTTACAGAAAAGACCCTCCAGAGCCACATTAAGACATGATAGTACGTCTGTTTTCACAGGCTAAATAAAACTCTGTGACAAGTAAACTGAACTTAATATGCAGATTTATTCAATGTCCCCTTAAAGTTCTATACTATTGAAATATCTCAGGATATGTAAAATATTCTCCTCAATCCATTATAATGTACACTGTTAAAACAAAGAAGTTGAGGGAACTTACTGCAGTAGAGCTTTGAGCTCAGCTCAGACGCTTAAGATTTGGAAAAGTTTTGTTAGGATCATTTACTTTTCTTCTTCAGATAAACTTGAATCATTAAATTTTAGAAATCCCCCAGAAATTGTATTTAAAAAAAAACCAACTGAGTGAACTAATTGTGAATAATGGTTAATATTTATCACAAAACTTAATAGTTTGGGTTCGGCTCCAGACTGAAAAATCTAATGTTGCCTTGAAATGTTAAGTTGTCTCGACTTTTTTTTAACGGTGTACAGCTTAAAAGACTTTTTGAGATAAAACAAAACATCTGCCTTTTATAATAAATAATGGAAAAGCATGTAAACCCCTTTAAAATTTTAATATCTACAGCTTCAAGCTACATTTATGGTCATGAACTCTATCATGTGATGAATGACAAGCACAAGGTCACACATTAAAGAAGCCAAAAAATTCCAGGATGTGGGGCTTTTTTTAAAACTGTTAATTGTGGTAATACATACTGGTGAGAAAAAGGGGATCTAAATATAATCCACAGACTCATGTTATCAATCAGCGAGGTGTTTGTTGGGGTTGTCTGTGGTATGATTCCTTGGTAACTGCTCAAAATCAGTGCTATGTTTGCAGTTAAAGGCCCCCGGGCTAGATGTTCCACCTCTCAATCAAAGAAATAAGAGGGGCGGTTAAGGTTCAGACGGTGCAAAAATAGCGCTACGGAGCCCCGCGGTAGGTTGAGAGGCAGGCGAAGCATCTCGTGCAAACCACTATGCGTGAGTAGAGTGTTTGGATCCTATTTCAAGTTTAGACAGAAAAGGGCTGAACGGCTGCCAGGTAAACAGTGCAGCGCAGGTACTGATTTGGCCCTGTGTTTATGCTTACACAAAAACAGCCTACAGCACTGCTGAATAGAGGTACGTCCTATCAGCTGCAGCGATAAAGCGAGGTGTCTAGGGCGAGGATCAATCATTGCTTCTTTTTCTTCCTTACCCCCCCACCACCTCCACCTAATCTCCCTCCACGCCTCCCAGCTCGGCATGCGAGGGGACTCTAGCGTGTGAAGAGTTGAAATGGACGATAGTGGCAGATAGAGCAACTATCGGGCCCGTGTTTCCCGCATGGCGGAGGTTCACTGACAGACATGCACCACAGTAACAGTAACAGGATTAAGGAGTGAACTCAGGTCGTCTAATTGTGGTCTTCGTCTACCTTGGTGGGGTTATGTTTTGGGTTCCTGAAGACTGCAGACCACAATCAGATCTCAGGTTTTGGAAAAATCTGTTCAAAGGCACCAGAGGTGTTCAGGTGATGATGAAGGATAAAAGTAGGCATAAATATATGAACACAGAGTATGTACACTACACACCTGCTCACAAACACTCACATATAAAGTTAGAAAACTGTTCAGAGGAAGCGTGACCATCCAAGGGCCACCTCTTCCATTAGGGGTAGGATTTCTCTTTGTCTGAGCCCACCAGACGGGGTAATTTGGGTTGATCTCAGGGGTGCTTTGATTCACCAGAGGGCTTTGAGTTTCTGGGGGTCACTTGAGGACCAAACAGCTACACTAATAGAGGCTCATTTACATGGCCTTTACATACAGATTCTTCCCAGTCCAAAAGTGGAGCCAGCGTTGTAGATGGCGGTCATCTGTGCAATACTTAAATATCTCACAACGTGTGAACTTGTCCTGTGGTCGTGTCTTACTTGAACTATTGGCTACACTGCTACACTTTCCTTAGGCTCACATACCCAGACCTCTCTCCACAGCGCTCAGCATACATTCTGCTATTAAGGAAAAAAAACACCCTGCCTTGTTTGCATCTCTTTAAGCCAATCACAGCTGTCTTGGGCAGAGCTAAGCCCAGAATGCAGCGACGGTGCTGCTGCAAAATAGTGTCACAGAGGAGCTTGTTTTGGTGGAATATTTGCACATTCGGAGGCGAGCTCTGGCAATATGCCTCTTCAAGAGAAAAGGAAACAGCTGTTAGTTTGCTTACGTTTGTAGTGTTAGCATCCCAAACACTAATTTGGCATTTTCAGGTTGGGGTTGCATCCACTGGCTGGCTTATACCTGCGAGGGTGTATCCGGTGAGTCAGACAACACTGTCCCCTGCAACCACTGGCGGTACTGCTCTATTCGTTCGTATCAGTAAAGCCAACCAAGTTGCCATTTAGGCTGAGCTATGGTGCATTTTTGTGTGTCCGAGAGTCTACACATTCCTTCAGGACTAGAGAAGCTCTTTTGCAGACCAATGAGCCGACGAGAGCTGAACTCAAGCTCATCAAAAGGGCACTTTGGGATGGATGAAGAACTTGGACTCATCACATGGACCCAACCAGAATGGACAAACCAAACACTGGCTCTAGATACGGCCTTTCACGTTTTTTGCAAGTTTCTTCGCCACTGTAGTTTCTTCTAAACGCTTGGGATCATTTGAGGTGTTGCAATCTATAAGCTCACTGCTAGATTCCACTAAGTCCTACACACTGATCCTTGAAGCTAACCAGATGGGCTTTTGGGGTTGACCACAGGGACCCATGGGCTGACCATAGAGGAAATTGCACCAACAAAAACTTTGCTCGGGTTGACCAGAGAGTCATGTAGATCGGTTAGAAGGAAACTTGGAATCAGGAGGGTCTCGTGGGGACCAGATGGGTATTATATCTAACTAGATTGGCACTTGTGCCAACTAGAGCTCCACCAGAGGGGCACTTTCTTGGGTTGACCTCAGGGTCCTTTGGGCTGACCATTAGGGAACTTGCACCAACCACTGCTGCATAAGGCTTTGCACTTGTTAGAGAACCACACTTTGGAAACCCACACGCTTTATAAATAAACAAAGAGCCGAGCAAATAGGGCTTCCTACACCATCTTTGCATGCCACTGGTTAGAAGTACAAAAATAAATCACATGTATCGAGGCAATAAGTAACAGGGGGACACGAAATGACATCACTACCTTTGCATGTGATTCAGGTCCCAGCAGTGTGAGGCTGCCTTTCACCCGTGCTTCACCTGTACTTCACCTCTTTCCTTAATTACTTTAATTACACCCTTGTTGGCTCCGTTTATTTATATGTATCTATTTTTTTTCTCTCTGTAGGTCTGGCAGGGTGTGAGCACCTCAGGTAAGAATGCAGAAGAACCCAAAATAGCAACATGTGGCTGCCAAGTGACTGCAGGATATTCTGCTTCGTTTTTTTAATCAGATTTCATTTATTAATCGCTGACACAGAAGCGGCAGAGATTTACGCGCATCAAACCGCACTTATGAAAACTGTGAGTCACTGCATGTACTGTATTTATGTCTGTGTATCAGGTATCCAACCAGATTTTTTTTTAATACTCAAGCAGATGCTTGTGAGTGCATTCAATACAGAAAGTTCTTGTGTTATGTATCAAAACAGTTTCGTGGGAACTTTTTGTTTGTCACTGTTAAGTGTTCAGGTGTGCCTCTGATTATATGGACTGGGCGCCCCCCCGCCATTTATCTTCCAAAACACAAAGGTATGATTCCACAGACGCTCAACAAAGCAGGCAGCAAACGTTTAGAGGGCCGCATTGTTGGATAATTACAGTAATCACCGCTCGAAGAATAAACTAGATGGAATGTATGTGTCTTACTCTTCTGTTTTGCAGAAGCATATTTGCAATCTCGCACACTTTCACACCCACACCTGAGCAGACGCACAGCTGCAGACAGTCATACACTCCCATACACAAGCCCTCGCACTGGTGCCTACTGTGTGGAGTGCAGGAATGAGTGGAATTGATGTGGAATGTCTGATTTTTAGGTTGGCTGTGAAAGTAGACACACTGTTGTACCTACCTGTGCGCTCAAATGAAGCATGTCAGCTATCAGCGGCCTCTGTCAGAGACTAAATCTGCTGCAGGGAATCTTGGGAATCTCAGCTACGCAGCGCCTCTTGTTGCCGTTCCTCCCTGTCCTGCTCACCCACAGCCTGTACTTTGTTTATACAAAGACATGGGGGCTGGACACCCTTCACTCACGGAGAAGAAAGAAAACAAAGATGAGATACAGGTAAGAAGTCATCCAGAGACATGCAAACAAGGGTTAGCGTGTGAGCGCAGACCGCCGCAGAGGTGGGGCTATTTTTGGAACTGTGAGGGATTCACCTGATGAATTTACATTACTGGAATTCCACTCATGTCAGCACTTAAAAGAGATTTCTCCTCCTGCTCAAAGGAGACACTTGAAATCTCAATAGGTGAGCTAAAACAACAAGGTGCCAATTTTAGGAGAGACATTAACAGGTTATATAAGCATGATGTGTTCTTCTAGTCCTGCTGCAGAGCAGAGTTGAGTCGTATGACCTTGCTGACCTTGCAATTAGAGCAATTTCATTGCATTAAATATATCGTTTTCCATCAGAGCCCAAAGCTAAAAGAAGATCCTGACCTTCTCAAATGATGCAATGTGGTGAAATAAGCCTTAATCCAGATATCTGAAAAGGAAAAGATAATGCGATACTTTATTGATCCCTGTGGGCAAATTGTCTTTCCACTTCTGATTTCAAATTGCCATGTGGAGAACAGAAACTGAAAACAGGTGTTCTGCCTTTCACACCAAATCACTGCAGCACAGGTGTGTGTGGCCGTCTTGGCAGAGTACCTGAAATCAAATACAGCCTCATCACACTCCTACAAAGAAAAAAAACATACACACTGGCACACCTACCACCAGCCTAGCGGTGTAAAATTCTCTTTGTGCCTTGTCAGAGTGTTGTACGGTGGCGGTGATAATGATAGCACACATGCCGCTGCTTTCCTCAGCTCTGGTTTTAGGCTCACAGCGGTCGGCCTCCTGAGTTTCAACAAAAACATTTTGGTTTCAACTCTCCAGCTGCTGCAGCAGCGTCCCAGTGAGAGAAGGAAGCAGTTTCCAAAATCTGAATTTGATCAGAGGATGTCTGGCGACCTTTGGATGTCAGCGAATCCAGTTCCTGAGATCAGGACTGACTCCAGACTTCAGATTTTGAGACGTAGCTGTGTTTAGTTTTGAAGGGAAAACATGACTGACCATCAATTTTCAGAGAAATGGCAGCATTATATTTTACTGTAAGCTAACTGAACAATTTTTCTGCTGTTTTTTACATAATTTTTGTTCCATCTTTTACATCGTTTTGACCTTGTTATGTCTTGTTACGTTGTTTTTGTCTTGTTACATCTTTTGTGTCATTTTTGTCTTGTTACATCATTTTCGCCGTGTTACATCTTGTTGAAACTTTTACATGGTTCTTGTCTTGTTGCTTTTTTTTTGTCTCATTTTTGTTTTGTTGTCTTTTCTGTCCCATCCAGTTAGGTTGAAAAAAAAGTCTTGAAGTTGTGAAGGCAACATGCAATGATGCAAAATAAAAATAATCAATAACTGAAAAAAAAAAGCTAGCGTAACAAGCCTGTTTTGAAAATGTAAGTAGTAGAAAGTACAGATATTTTTGTTAAAATGTAGGGAGTAAAAGGAAAAATGGTTAGAAAATTAAATACTCAAGAAAAGTACAGATACCTGAAAACTTAACTTAAGTACAGTAACAAAGTATTTGTACTTAGTTACTTGACTGCAAAGACTTCAGACTCACTTGAGACTTACCAAACACTGACTTGATCCAACCTCTGGCTAAATTTGAGTCGCCTAAACATCAAAAAACACATTTCAGTTTCATTTCAACTCCAGTATCGGAGACGAACACTGACAACCGACAGATGAACTTTCAAAAAAAACAGGGAGCCGCCATCAGGCCTTTAACATGACTGGAAAAACACACAGAGTTCAAGTACATGTACACGCAATTAACCTACTTACCCTGTGCATTCTGACGCTTTCACACACTCACACACACGCCAACAGCTCTGGGTACTATGAGATCTTTAATCATGCCTGTCATGTACATCCAAAGTTATAATTAGGTGATAAATTCTAAACATGTAGACACACAAACGGCTCAGGATGCCAAACATAGATTCATATCTCAGGAACAGGCTGGTAGGCAGCAGTTAGTTTATAATGACCTTATCTTATGAAATTCTTATACTTTTATTCCTGCAGGGGTCTTTCATGTGGTTTTTGTTCAGCATAATTCACAGATTTTACTGCAGGGTCACTGTAAATCTTTTCTAAAGCACTGTGTGCGTGAATATGACGGCGTACGGGGCTGAACTTACAGTAAGTCGTTCAGGTCCCAGCAACGTCCGAGCAGCTGAGACGGGGGGAGTGTCGGAGAAGACAGTTTAATGATTATTACTGGCCTGAGGCCAGGCTCATAACTCACGTTAACTCTCCAGCCGCTCTCTGCATCGTCATCTGGCTGAAAGGTGTTGACAGGAGAAGAGTTAGTGGGACAAACACACATTTGGTTTACAGGTGTCAGGGCCGTCAGTTTACTTTAAACCTGTAAGGAGCTACAGTCCTCACAAATACAAACTAATCCACCATATCTTCACTAAACGTCTGCAGACAAATCTGATTCATTTAATATATTAATTGCTTATCAGGGTCAAATGGTCACGTCACCAAATCTGTGTCACAATGATGCACAAAGTTTAAAAAGCTTGATGATCCTAGACTTTTCTCTGTACATTCAGAAACATTTTTGCTTGATGTTTGCTTCTTTTTGAGTTTGCAAAGTGTAACAAAGACGCAGCAGTGGGCACCACACAGACGTGTGAAGGCTTTTTTTGCATTTAAAAAAAATCAATTTTACTTATTGTAAACAAATTGATTAAGTTTTACTCACCTAGTAGGCGTTTACACCATGTGCCGGAGCTGGGTCCTTGCTGCAGCAGCCCAGGTTTGATTCTGGGCCGGGATCTTTGATGCCTGTTGTCCCCGCTCTCTATTTTCTCCCTTTTCTGTCTTTCTTCAACTGTCCCTGTAGGATTAAAGCAGAGAGTCGCAAAAAAATCATCTTTACAAGTTTCACTATTGTTATTAAGTTTGCTCATAAGAAGGAAATTATGCTAACACACATACCGTTTGGTGACACCAGACTGTCTCTCCTTTTTGATACTTTCACTAGGAGGCACCATTTCTGGAAAATCATTTTTAATTGCTTAAAATTTGTGTATTTTACTTCATTAGTTTGCTACTTTTACACATTTTGATGTGAATTTTAATGATTAACTTGTTACTTAATAAACCATTTGGAAATTTAATTCAAAGCAGTTGAGACTCGTGATTATTGGTTAAATTTATTGTAGGACAGTGATCACAGTATCTAATAAATTGGTAACTCTGGAGTAAGAGCTCTCCGCTCATGGTGATTTTTAATGTTGTGGTTGCTGCACAAGAAGCAGAAGCCCTCAGTGTTAGTAGACCTGCAGCTTTTGAGACGAATAAATGATAAATAAATTAATAAAACCGATTTATTTTGCATCATTGTACGCCATCTTGCAAACATCAAGACTGATTTTATCCTAGATAGATGAGACAATAACACATAGCAAAGAGCGACGTATCCATCAGTGCATATCATCGTACGACAGAAGTAACAAGAGGACAAAGAATTAAAAGACGTAACAAGACAAAGCAGCCAGAGAGGGAGACTCGACCACAGAGAAAAGGTGAGAATCAGCTTTGCACAGAAACAGTCAGTAAAAATCTCCCTCAGAGGGCGACTTTGTACTTTTATACTCTGAAGACATTTCAGAACCTCTTTTACTTGAGTACAGAAGTTGAATCAGTACTTCTACGATCACTTACAAAAGTATTTGTACTTCTGCTTGAGTGAGGAATGTGTGTACTTTTGCCACCTCTGCCACCAGCCTCCACTGCAGTTTAAGAGGAACGGGGCCTCAAAATCTGTTGTTCCGGCCCTGCTTCTCATCAAACAGTGTGAGGTTTGGACTGACCAAAGTTCAACTAATGTATGACCCTTATTTGTACAAAAATAAAAGCATGTTTCCTCCTATCAAAAGTTTTTATTATGAGGACTCAACCATGGATGTTTTAAGAAATAAAAGTAAGTAAATCTCAACCACGTCCAACTTTAAGCCTATAAAATGATTTATGGAATACAGTGGTATTTTTAGGGTCATCAGGATTCTCCTTTACATTCACCAGTGAAATACTGTTGTGGGAGACGGAGGCTGCCTCCCTCCTCCCTCTCGCTGCTTATTTGCATCATCGGTTCAGACGCGGAGTGAATCGTCTGTTTTCCAGCCAGGCTTCTGTCGCTCCGCTCTTTCTTTGCACGCAGGTGTCCTCTGAACTTTACATGACCTCTCAGGCAACCTTTATCTCTCTGTTTTTCTTTCTTTTTTTTTTTATTCCTTCAACTCGTCTTGCTTAACCTGAGAGCTTACATATCATTCATTGTGCGTTTATGGAACGCATCCAAAACTTTTAACTCTTTTAATACAATTTTGCGCCTGCGTAACTTCCCCGTTCCCCGGTGGTGGAACAGGTTGAAGCGAGCAGCAGTAGAAGCCGTGTCTATTTTTCCATTTATTCTGTTCTTTCATTTCTGCCACCCCAGTGTTTTCTCTCAACAATTTACCTCAACACAGAACTTTTCAGGCGTTGCCTTTGCGCACAAAATTGTGCGTCTTTCCTCACAGAACAACCTGAACTCTAACTGTCTGTATCACCTTAGAAGACGAGAGGCGAGTAAAGAGAAGAGATATTAAAATCGGAGCAAGACTGCTGATTACAATTGAAAAAAATGAATTTGAATTCAACTTTTGCAGATTTTTAAAAACGAACTTTCACTTAGTCTGAATCCAGACAGAAAAAAGAACTAAGAAAAAAGGTTTTGTTGATTAATTCCGCAGAAAAAAGTTTTGTTTGATAAAGTAAAAGTGTTTTGTAAAGAAAACTCCTGACTTGATGCTGCTGTGTCTCATCATCTGTGTGATAAACGACTCCTGGACTTTTCTTGAGGACAGATGGTTGCATTTTTTTCTCCGGTTGCACTTCAGACTAATTATTTTTCTACCTGCCTTCTCTCGCCTCCTCACTCCCGCACTGTTTTTTTTTTTTTCCTTCATGGCGTGCCACGGTAGCGTCCAATTGTAAACATACATATATTATATCACTCAATCGCTTCAATGGATTCGGGCTGGAAACCCCGCCTCTGGGCCGTCCCTCGCCGAGGCATTATATTATAGCAAGACAAGCGTGTCTCCGGAGACAGAGCTGTACTCTGCTGCTCCACACCGAGGCTCAGGGTGCCTCCAGCGCTTCAGACGAGTCTTTACAGCCACTGACAGACACTCAGAGACATTTCTGCTGCTGCACCTGCTCACACTGTACCGGAGGAGTCTTCCTTCTGTTTTTGAGGAAAATGAAACTTGAAGTTTTCTCTGCGCACCACTTCGCGCAGAAGCCGCTGGAGTTGTGCATGGACGCAGAGGGGGGAGTCCCGTCTCCTCTATCCGGGGACGAGCTGGGGTCGGACGGGGACTGTGTGGCCAACAGCCCTGCACCTGTCACCCAGAGCGGCGACGGCAGCAAGGGGAAGCCGTACACCCGCAGACCCAAGCCTCCTTACTCCTACATCGCCCTCATCGCCATGGCCATCCGGGAGTCCAGCAGCGGCCGCCTCACGCTGGCGGAGATCAACGACTACCTGATGAAGAAGTTCCCGTTTTTCCGCGGCAGTTACACCGGCTGGAGGAACTCAGTGCGCCACAACCTGTCCCTCAACGACTGCTTCCTCAAAGTGCTGCGGGACCCCTCCAGGCCCTGGGGCAAGGACAACTACTGGATGCTCAACCCGCAGAGCGAGTACACCTTCGCTGACGGGGTGTTCCGCCGCAGGAGGAAGCGCATCGCCAAGAGGTCCCCGAAAGAGCAGCAGGAGAGCCTGGACATCCTGAGCGAGGACACCCGCCTCCCCGCCCCGGAGGAGAGGGTGGGGGCCAAGTTCTCCAGCTCCTTCGCCATCGACAGCATCCTGAGCACACCCTTCAAACGGAGGGAGGACAGCCACGCTGACGCGGACACGCACACTCCACGGTTCTACCAGTGGCCCCCAGGGGCCCACGTACTGCCGTACGCTCTGGGCTACCCGGCGCAGCACGCGTACCTGTCAGAGGGGGCGTACGGTTGCCGCACGGAGCCCGGCAGGGACGCACTGACGTACCTCCAGCAGACAGCAGCACCTGACGCCGTGCTGCACGCGCTCAAGGTGCCCAGCAAGGCGCTAGGGTTCCATATAGACTCTTTGCTGTCATGAAGCACGCGGACTGCTGTCAGACTTTTGACCCATGATGCACTTCTGTGGGCGCTCTCAGCTTCCTGTGATTCCGCTGTTTAACTGTGTGGGACTCATCATGGCTGCTGTCACTCAGTCCAACATGGCGTCTTGTTAATAATATCGATCCAGCTGTGCGGTGACCGAGTCATCGCAGGACATTCTACTGCGTGTGTGTGGAAGTGTGTGTGTGAGAGTGTGTTAGAGATGTTTAGAGTGTGTATTAATCCATGGTTCATTGGTCATTTCTACTGTATGACGGCAACCAAGTGCCACGTTGAAACATAAAACTATTCATCTATTTATATTTTCATGTTTTGTATGACCTGCTGTATAAATAAAATATTGTTGTATATAATATAAAAAATATTGACTGAGCTGCGGTGAGAAAAGTCACGTGGCTGCACTAGAAACGCATGGAAATGTTTTCTCTGAGATTGATTCATGCATGCCTGGTATTTTTATGAATAAAAAAACGTGAGACAATGGGACCCTGATGTTCAATGAGTTATTCATTACAGACATGAAAGAGTGTGTGTGTGTGTGTGTGTGTGTGTGTGTGTGTGTGTGTGTGAGGGAGAATCAGAAGCAGGTGTGCGGGAGTGAATGAGCCTTACACCTGCTCAACAGGAGGGATTTTACTGTGAAGACAAAAAAAGAGGGATGTGTTGGTCTTAAATCTTTTGAAAATTAAATCCTAATAATCAAAGTCAAAATAACAGAGTTAGAGTCTAACATTCTGCCTTAAGGCTCCTCTTACACTGTTTTAAAAATATATATTTTAATATAAACGTATGAATAATGATGACAGTAGTCGCTTATTTAAAAGGCAAAAAGAAAGCAAGGAACCAGGGCAAAAACACACAATAAAAATAACAGCTTAAAAAGTTAAAGATTAATATAAATAAGCATTATTGTTATCATTATTACGCTCTGTTTTTATGAATTGTGTTGCACGTGCACGATGCACAGAACGAGCCCACACGCGCTCACTAAAGTATTTATCAGAGAGGAACATATAAGATTACATTTCAAACAAAGAACGTTTTCAGGTAAATAATTATAATAAAATACAAATAAAATCTGCCTCAAATAAAGGTTTTCTACCTAAACGAGGTTTTTATCCAGAAGAACCCAACAATACATCTATTATTATTATTATTATTATTATTATTATTATTATTATTGTTATTATTATTATTATTATTGTTATTATTATTAGTGTAGCAGACCATTGATAGGCTCTTAATAATGCTGCTGCTCTACGTTTTTATCAAACTAATAATAATAATAATAATAATAATAATAATAATAATAATAATAATAATAAAATATAACAGGAAATATTTAATAGAAATATGAGACTGTTTTGGTGCCTACAGTCATGATCAAAACAAAGATAAATACGCGGCGTGAAATGTTTCATCCTATGTGAGATAAAAGAAACAGTCAGTTTGTTCCGTCATCATAACACAAATATCAGTTTTGATTATTTATGTCGACCAGATGTTCAGATTTACACACACACACACACGCACACACACACAC
>JAJHUR010113706.1:0-17457 GCA_027495735.1 Lutjanus campechanus | reverse complement strand
CATTACACACATGCACACAGCACACACACACTGTCTAAACTGTGTGTGTGTGTGTTGTGACGGTGTGCAACCACCATGTTGGGCCTTTAGGAGACTTGTATTATGCCATACAAGCAGTATGGAGGCATTTTATTATTTTTTCCAGTTTTTTACATTTGAAAACTGGTCACCATTCACTTCCATTGTTTTGGAGATTCTGTGACACAGTTTTCCTGTGAAACTCTAGCAGTGTTTTGTGGACTAAATAAACTAAACCCAACCTTCAGTTGGCATGAGGGTGATTAGGTAAGGGTTGAATTTTCACTTTTGGGTGAACTATCCCTTTAAGGTCAGAAGTTGGAATTTCAGCTGTGAAATTCCAACCTTTGATGTTGTCTCAAATGCAGCAATAGTGCGTTTGAATAATGTTTTTGTACATGAAGTTAGTCGATTCTTTCAGTTCATTGACATGTGTCCTCTCTGACCAGCTAGCTGAGAGTAAAGATCATCAAGTTAAGGTGTTAAACGCAGGTCAGAATCCATCATCAAGTTAAACATGAATTATAGAGACAGCCTTCAGTACGCAACCCGCCGCATGGAGCAAGAATTACATGGAATGAACAGCAAATCATTAAATTATTACTCAGTCAAATACACAAAGTCTCTGATGGACTCTGTGCCATCCAAACACAAAAAGAAACACGTCAGGACACACAGGGAGGGACTGCACATTCAAAATCACAAGAGGCATAGAAATGTTTAATTCAGGAGGTTTTAGGACACTGCAGACAAACAGAGTGCAGTGAAGGCCTGTTAGAAGCTTTTGTAGAAGAAATAAGGCAACAAAAAGCGGGACGTTATCACAGCAACATGATCATATAATGATTTGTTAGCTCCACTGTGCAGCCCATTTGTTTAGAAATGTGACAGAGTAAATTACAGATTAGATTCTTCCACGTACTGTATTTATCCCCAGCAGTGTTCATGCTGATGGGAATAAATGATAGGAAGCTGATGTGTCCCTCTCTGTCCAGCAGCCAGTGTTTTTGGACGGCAGTGCTAATCTGGACTGAATGAGGCCCTTCAGCATCAGTCCTTGACAGTGTGAAACAGGATGCTGTTCTGTGGTGATGATGGAGCTCGGTCACTGACTCAGTCAGCTCACAGTAAACAAGATGCATCAAGACTGGATGTGTCAGGACTGAGAGGAACACACTCAGAGGAAGAGGAAGAGATATATTCATTTTCACTTCCGTACACACACAGATACAGTTGGAACCGTGAATTCAGCCACTCAGGAGCTCAAAAAGCAACGACAGACACGTGTCAAGTACACAAAAACACCCTGAAATACTCCTTAACTGAAGTCAATACAAACCATGTGAACAGACTGGCCAGGAGCAACACTTAAAGGAGACCAAAATTTTATTTAGTTGTATTAAGCTGCTGCTGAGCTGCATTCCAGTCCGGGGTGAGAAAGACATCCTGCTCCATCTTTGATTCTGAGACTGTCCTCCAGAGGTGATAGCTATTTTATGGCCAATTCTGATTTTTTTATGGGTCAGACCTGCCGATTCCCATTTTAAGTCTAAGAATTGACAAACATTTTGTAACTTTTCTTTAATGTAAAATCAAACTGGATGCACAACACTGTAAAACACTGACTATTAAACAACTTTTACATGTTCTCTAAAAGTGCTCCAGGTTACAGCCAGGCCTTATTATATTATCATATTCAGACTATGTACAAGAAGGAGCACCATCTCGCACGACGTTCACACGTGCAAGCAGATGTAATCAGGACTGACGCGGAGAAACATTTTGCTGTAGTGAAGCTTTGCAGTGAGACAAACAGAAGGAGTTAAAAAGTCTGGATGAGAAAATGTTTGAGGAGACGCATCAACACAGGTTGTTTATTCTTCAGCCAGAACAGGAGGTGAGATTTGAACTGTCAGTCTGTGAACAGCAGTCTGCTGCTGGCTAACATTAGCCTGAAGAGCCTGAGAGTTTATCTCTGTTTGGAATCTATCATTAATGCAAACTTCATGCAAGCATGTGTTTGAGTGTGTGTGGCTGTGATGTTACTGTCTGTGTTGTCTATGCATGATATGACCATCGTGTGGAGCGTGTGTGAATTTGACCGGTACAGAATCGGATATGCGATGCTGACCGGCCGGTCACTGGTCAGGGCTAATCATGCTGAAAACTGGCCAGTTCTGGTCTCTGGCCGATTGATTGGTGCATACCTAGGTTTTACAAGTCACAAGTAAGTCCCAAGTCTTTGCACTGAAATCCAAAGTCAAATCCCAAGTCGAGACAGAAGTCCTAAATAAATCTTATGAGCTCGTCAGCAAATGTAACACCATTTGAATTTTTCATTCATTTTTTGTTGACCACCTTCATTCATTTCTTTTTCCAACTGATGCTCAGTAACATAACATTAGTTCTTCATGTTCCTCTCCTGCAACTTGATTGGATGCTGTTAGATTTAGGACTGCAACTAACAATTATTTTCATGTTCACTTAATTTTCTTGATTAATCGATAAGTTGTTTGGTCTATAAAATGTCAGAAAATGGTAAAAAAAAAAAAGTTGATCGGTTTCCCAAAGCCCAAGACAACATCTTAAAAAGTCAATTGTGTTGTCAACAATCCAAAGATATTCAGTTTACTGTCACAGAGGACTAAAGAAACCAGAAAATATAAATGTTTAAAAAGGTGAAATCAGAGTATTTTTTTTTACTTTGTGTCTTAGAAAATCACTCAAACTGATTGGTCAATTATTAAAATAGTTGGCCATCAATTTAGTAATCAATTAATAATCGATTAACCAATGAATTGATGCAGCTCTAGTTGGTTGTTGGATTGGTTCAAACAAAGTGGATCTGTGGAGTCAACTTGTTGAGAATGAAAACAGTTGTTAACCTAAGCTGAATCAGGAAATGAAGGGAAATGAATTGATTCATAGATTCATACCTTTAAAATAACAGACCTTTAAATCTTTAAATTAAAAAGGCTTAAGTTGAAGTAAAATGAGTCATTGGTGTTAAAATCCATGTCAATTTGCAACTATTTTTTCAGTTTTGCCAAGTCAAGTCTAAAGTCATCAAACTTGAGACTCAAGTTTGACTCAAGTCCAAGTCAAGTGACTCGAGTCCACACCTCCTCTGTTCTCCCAAAAAGAACAACAGGCATCCATCGATTCAGCAAGTGCCCCTAATGTAATGACATATTTTGTTATAGAACTGTTATATAATTTGGAGGACTTATTAATTTAACATGGTTTGTATTGACTTTCAGTCAGTCTCCAGGAACAGCTCCGGGCTCTGAGGTGATTTTGGTGTCGTGGCCACAGTTAATATTGCAGTTCCATGTGGCCCAAAATAGTTTTTTCCATGCAGAATCATTACAGAGGCAAGTGTGAATAAATGAATACATTTGCAATGTTTCAGTGTAATCGGAAATTGAGTCATTAGGTTGAATAATGTTTCAGATTAGCATGTGTGGGAAGCTAACAGGAAGTCAGGAAGAAGGTGCAAAAACCTCAGTGAACAGTGAACAACTTTCACTGTACTGAATGGGGACCATGAGCCACTGAGTGACTGAACTGTTCCGGCAGATTACCTACCATGATACGTATACAGATCAGGGTTAGGCAAACATATAGTTTACACACAGAGACTGAGAAACACACCCAAAAACAGCATTATCACACCCTCCACACAAGTTAACCAGGAGATGTTTTCATTAATGTATCATGTCAGGGTAAAATGACTGATGATGACACTTACACACTGGTCCATCCAACATGTTGAGAACATGCATCACGAATAGGAAAGAAAGAAACAGCCGGAAAAAGACAGAAACAAAGAAAGAAACAAAGAAAGAACAGCAGAAACGGGACAAAGGTGAAGTAAAAGAACAAAGACAAAAAAACAAAACAAAACATAAAATAAAGTGGGTACAGCTGCTACAATGGCTAAAGTGCACTGAACAAACTAAAAGATGAAAAAGTCAACTAAGGACAGTGCAACACAAGACTTAAAGGTGAACTAAGGACAGAAAAAGTACAGCACATGGTGGAAGGCAAATCACATATTCTCAACAGCAGCAAAAATATGCGTTTGCCTGCTTAAAATGCATGACGATGCTGCACAGAACTACGTAACATCTTTGTGACTGCAGGGAGAGCTATAGGCGAACATGAGTCAGCAGTAGAGTTCACTTTCTATATTTAAATCCACATCGTAATGCATGTTAATGCGGAGGGGAGGGCAGAGGACGTCATTCTAACACCAGTATACCAGTGCGGTCCTCCACCGCCCAGCCTCCCCTCAGCCCCTCTGTGCCTTCCCTTCAAAACACGGATTTACTCTGAACTTTCTTGTCGCCATCGCTGTTGGAAATACTGAGCGGATGTTGGTGCTAATCTTCTTAGTAAAATGTACCTTTAAACCAAAGTCCCCAAAACTTGATCAAAGGAACACCGGCTCAAGCAGCGCTCTGTCAGTTTGGTGTTTTTTCTTCACCTTGAAATACTCAGTTGGACAAGATACACAGCAGAGGCACAGCAATAATGAAATGATGTTATTTTTAACATCATTTCATTATTGCTGTTATAATTCCTTATTTTAATTAAATACTCTTAAAAGTTAAATGATGTTTAATGTGGTTCAAGCAGGAACATCAGTCTATAGTGATCAATAAACAACTCTGGGTGATTCTTACAGTATCTGTTGTCCACTGCTGCATGAAAAGTTTCTCCTTCAGTTCATTAAACCCCTGCAGCAGGCTTGGGAGGCATCAAGGTATTACAGTGTACCAGGGTAGTTCGAAATCTTGAAGTTATTTCCAAAACCATAAAGTTATCTGAAACATTGAAGTTGCAACTGTTCTTTTATTAATGGATAATAAAAATATAAAATGAAATATATTTATTACAATCGGGAACGTAGCCAGTGGAAAAATTACTGGGAGGTAGAAAAGAAATAATTGACAGGTCATTTCTGCTCTATGGCCTCGGTCTCCTTGCTAATAATTAAATATAACTAGATATGGAATCATTGAAATATTGCCACATATACCTTTAATTTGAAATTACTTCTTCAAACTATAAAAGCACGTTATTAAAATATTCAAATTTAAGAAGCTGAAATCAGAGATTTTTTTTTCTTTTTTTCCTTAAGCAATTACTCAAAATGATTGATTATTGAAATCATCATTGCAGCTCTAGAATTAGCAATCATAACTTTCCATCACTTGGTGAAAGTCTATCTTCTTCTACCAAAACAAAAGTCCCCTTCCTACTTCTACCCCACTTGGTTCAGCCCTCCCTTCTAGAAATGGGCCTCCTGCCACATTTATAAACAGTATGTGTGGTGCAAGAGAGGAAACCTTTACATGTGTAGCAACAGGTCAGTAGTCAGTTGAGTACAATGTTATTAACAGTCCCAATCTCCCTGCTGTCTCCATCCATGTCTGCCTACCTTCCTTGACAGCGATCGCTGGCTTCTTCTGCCTCAGACCCAGCAGGATGAAGAAGAGCACCAGCGGGATGAAGATCTCAAAAGCCAGCACCCACTGGAAGGAAAAAAAAAACAAACAGAAAATTGACAACATTATTTGCACTGCATTTCCACTGAAACCCGGCCGAACACAAGTCTCAAGCTGCAGCGCAGTGATCCTGCACCAAGGTTAACCTCCGTCATGGCTCTTTACCATGAAACTCTGCTTGTCAGGTCCCATTCGCCTGCTCGTGGATCACGCTGTGGAAGAGATTGAGTTCGCCTACTGTCACGTATCGATCCATTACATCAGGGAGGGGGTGTGAGGGATGTCCAGTCTGATAAACATGCACTATCTGCTCATGGCTGCCAAAACCTCTCCACAGTGGCACTCATTTTAATCTTTATCTTGCACCGTTTGCAAATGTGTCTCGCTGCCCACTTAGCGTGCACAGTGTGCCTGTAAAGTAAAGACACTCAAATAAACTGATTTGAGCAACTTTACTGACTACAGTATTTTCTATCCTAATACACACACCTCCTCACCGGGCATGATCATGAGCTCACATTTTATATCTGATCAATACCACAAAGTACCGAGTGAATCCAACCATATAAATGGTTCCTCCTCCGTCCACAGCCTGTAATCCTGTTCTTGCTTTCTGTCTTTTCTTATTCCCACTGTAGGAAAAATACTATCAGCAGCTAAGAATTCAATTAGCCAGCCTCTCAACTGGGCACACAGCAGACTGCCAAAACTGGCAATTCATAAATCACATTTAGGCTGGAGGAGAGGAGAGGAGAGGAGAGGAGAGGAGAGGAGAGGAGAGGAGAGGAGAGGTTATTTAAGAGTCAGAATAAGTTTTTTTGCAGTTAAAACACGGTAGAGTGATGAGTCTTTCTACATAAATGATCGAGCATTGGCTGCACACACCATGTTTTAGCTGCAGAATCTGCAGGACACAATCCACATCCAGTGCTAACATTTATGGTGAGTGGTTAAATGTGATTACAGTATCCCATTAATGCAGCTATTATCTCGCTGAATTAGAGCCAGTATAAATTGTTCAGATTTTCTAGCCATGGACAAAATTCAAGGTTTTTGAGTCCGACTACCGAGTAAAATCCTGATCAAATCCTGTATTAATCAATGCCACAGTTATGCCAAGACCAGGCATGCATGATACGGTCAACGATATAGACATGACACAGATGATGAATGATAAGCTTCATTCCTTAAGTATTTAGGTTTAGTTTATTTCTGCATTGACTTGTTACCCTGAATGAAGTGAAATACAAAATGAGCCCTGGGGAATGCTTGCATGGAGCCTCTGATGCTACAAACATTACGACAAAGCCACCAAAGAGACATTCGTAAAGGAAGCTAACAAGAAATAAACAGGACAGAACAAGACAAAATCTCAGAGTGGCTTTTAGTTGTTGGCAAGAGCTTCGTAAAATACAAGTCTGACAGATGGTGACCTGGCCTTTGTGCTGTTTGGCTACTCAGTAGTATTAGCTGCTTCCTATGTCTTGTGTTGTTGCACTTGATGTTTCGCTGTGTTAGCAAAGTTATCACCTTGCTAGTTTTTGATCATAACTCGTAATCACAACAAATGCATGTGCACAGCTGGTGTGTAATTAAACTGCACTCTGAAACTGGAGGTGCAAAATCACAAACAACACCAGTTCTTGCGTAATGTTGCTTTATGCTGAATAAACACTTCATATTGAGCGGAATTTCTGCCATTTGCACGGGACCTTGAAATCCTCCAGGACACCAGCATCAATTCCTTAGGAAGCTCTGGGTGGAACAGCTATGTCAGACTATCTTGAAAGGCATAAATACTGTGCTGTCTGGTTGGGGCATGAGGCCCTGGTGGAAAAAAGTGAGTCCTTTCTTTATCCACCCCACTTTTCTTCCATATGAACAATCTCATTTTAATATTGCAGTACGACAGGTGTACAGTTTTTACAGTTTTACAGAATGACCTCCTCAATGTGACTCCACAGAAAGGTAGTGACCCCATCTGACCCCCTTCCACACAATCTTAACTCAAACACCATTCAAGGCTACAGATGAAATGGTATTCAAATTTCATATCACAACTATAGTGACTAAAGTTATCATGGTGATCATTATTATTGGAGTATTGTTAAAATGTGCTGAAAATGTTCAAAAAGTGTTGATACACAGACTGAAATCACTTCAACTTTTATACCAAAAATCTCTCGATGATTTGATGATGCCAATGTTTTCATTCATGCAAAACAAACCTACATGAGCATCTGGGAGACTGCTGCTAACTTTGGTTGATGCTGGGCAGTATTTACTGTTTGCCACTTTTTCGAAGTGCAATCAAACACTCCCGATAATTGTGGTAATATGTACAGGAGCCACTGTGCATGCAAAAATGAGTACAACAGTCTAAATTGTGAGTTGGAGCCATAGACTGTATATTAAATAGGTTGTAGGTTGTCCTGTTTAATATACAGTTTATGGTAGAAGAGAGAGAGAGAAGGCAGAGACAGACAGGCTGCAGGAGCTCTGCAGGAGCGCAGGATGCACATAACCTCATAAATTGATAATAACAAGCAATGACTGTAAGTTGATCAGCTGTTTATAACTGTCAGTTCTCTGTCAGTGTAAAGTTAAGCCCGTTATCCTGAAAACAAAAGCCCACTGCTCTGAAAATACACACTGGACAATGAGTTAAGTGTCTGCCTGTCTTACCGCCAGCCAAACTCCATTAACATTTTGCTCCATTTAACAATTACACTTACTCATTTGGTGAGAATTCTGCATAAACTTCAACTCTAATTAATGTGAAATGGACACGCAAAAGTTATTCCGGTCTGGCATAGAAATTTCAAGGAAGGACACTGTGGCTGTAGTGTTCATGTCAACGTTCAACTGATGACACATCATGGACACTTTATGATTTATTACAATAAATATATTACAGATTTCTCCTTTGAAATATTAAACAGTAACACTAATCATCTGGGATTTTTTCATGGTGTATCGTGAAACTGATTATGATGATTCACACCCGTATTCCAATCTAATAATATTTAGAGGTGAACAGAAGATCACAGTCAGATACTGTATTCAGTCCCGTACAGATTAAAACCACAGCTCACATAGTGGAATGTTAAAGCCAAACAAACCCTTTGGCCTGAAGTCAACTTCCTGCCTGTCTCATCTGTGAACAGTGAAAGCACTGCAGCTCTCTCAGCTTCAGCCGTCATCATTCAGTGTCCCGACTCAACCTGGAGTGCACCTCCAGCCGCAGCTGAGGGCTCCTCTTTCACCTCATCCTCCATGACCTGTAACAACATGTTGTGTGATGATGAGGCCACATGAGGGCACTGACTCCTCCGTCAGGAGTCATGATGACAGCGTCTCTCTCAGTGTGTGTGTGTGTTTGTGCGCGAATGCGCGTGCGTGTGTCGGATATGACAACATAGCACTATCTTGTTACACGCAGAACCAGGAACCATGACGTCTTTGTGTGTCTGTCTTGGACACACAGGCACATACACAGCTGGTGTGTGTGTGTGTTTCTGTCTGTGAAGGTCATGACAGACAAACAGGCCTTTTAGACAGAGACAAGAGACCTCTGACACACACATATACACACAAACACACACACACACACACACGAAACAAAACCTCCCTTCTCACATTATCAAATACATTCACATAATAGGATTCCTGCACACACATGCACTCACTGTATTGAAAAGGAAGGACAGTTGCAAACATAAACACACACGTTAGAAATTAGGGAAATCTAGCAAAACATGACTGACACAATGTTAAGACAACATAATATTTGTATTGATGTCAAGTAAATGTAGAGTGTGAGCCTCACACTCACCAGAAGAGAGCTACAGAGAGAACTGTTGGTCTCTTGTTAAGATTCCTGTATTGATTTTCACGCCTTGGAAGAACAAAAGCAAACGTCCGATTTGAATAATAAAAACAGCAGAGAGCTCTGTGAGAGAGTCTGATCCTGCACTTTCCCTACACTGCTAAATGTGAAAAGTTCAAGTTTTCTGCAGGCACCATCTCACTGTCACTGCTGCCCAGGACCTCATCTCTCACTTCACCTTTGTTTTGTATGGTTTTTTTTTTATCAACAATGTGTAATGTGAAATCGATTACTTTGTGGCGATGAACCCACAGAATATTGCATCTCTAGGCTCACTGTTTGGGTTTTTGAGTCCACAAATATAGCTCTTATCCACCTTGTTTCCAGCAGCAGCAGCTGTTTTCAGTGAAACAGCTCTGACGAACACACTGCACACCAAGAGTTTAACCAGGCCTGAGAAGTTGAGCCCAAAAAGGCCCGAACCCGACAAAATTCTGTCGAACCCAACCCGAACCCAGCCCTAATTAGAATACTTCAGCCCGAACCCGATTACAGCCCGACATTTTTCTTAACAACCTTCCCTCTATGTACCACACATACGTAATACAGCCCAAATCTGATGTAAGCCCATTAAATATGTGAGAAAATACGGCCTGACCCAACCCAAACCTGCCGGGTCCTGTCGGGTTCGGGCACAGATCTCAAGCTCTACTGTACACTACCTGTCCAGCAGCGAACTGCAAACAGACACAGTTTGAGACCAGCTGGTGAATATGGTGGAGCACTTATCAGTTAAAGAGACAGACATTTCCCTCAGGAGTTGATGGAGACCTCACATTCATCAGGTGGACACACACATTGAGTCCAGATGTTGCTCTGTTTCCTGGATGTGTGACACTGTTTGCTGATGTGATAACACCTATAGCCTAAGCTAATTTGCAGTGCTCGTCCCTAGCTGGGCAACATATGTATGTTCTTTGCTCATCTTGTGAATTGTTCATCTGATCATCCTCACACTTGGTGGGTGTATTGCCGAGGACCCAAGGGAGTGCAGTGTTGAAATGGGTGCAGTTTAGTTGTACGGTGGTGCTGTAACAACAAACTTTACATTTAAGCCTAAAACTTTTTAACCTGAAGTCTCAGAAGTCTCAGGAAAACAAAGCTGGATTCTGGGTGTTCAGGCAAATCCACCCATATAAGCCATGTCCATTTGTGTCATCGGATGAAACAAAAATAAATAAGAGGAGAGGATAATCATACCGCCATGATTTCTTAATACTCTGGTATACCGTAACACTTTTATGCTACTCAAGCCTAGTAAACAGCAAACATCCATCAATTTACAGACCCATTTCCTGCTTTAACTTCAACTGCTGCACTTGTTGTGTGTATGAGGACTTCAGGTGAATGAGGATTATTAGCAACCTTTTTGATGTGCACACTTATGTCCAAATAAAGTGGATTACATCAACTGCTGTTTCTGACCTGTTTGATCATCTGACTGCTTGTGTTTCTTGGCCCATCAGACTGTAGTGATTCACAGAAGTCAGAAAATACTTATGTAGTTATAACTGACAGAACAATGGACTACAAAACTACACAAATATTGCCACACTGTGATAACCTGGCAGTATCCTTTAACAAAAAATCACCTTTGTGATTTAGACCAACTGATGCGTTCATACAAAGAAACACACCACACACAAACTGGTGTTTCTAAAAGGGAACATGCCACAAAGATTCGCTCATGCATGTTTCACACTGTGCCTACACACACTTTATGAGTCATCAGAGCGGTGTGATACAACACTGTGGCAAAGAGGACGTCCTCTGAGAGGGATTTCATTTTGTGCCTTAGAATTTTCCGCACACCACAGATCTGCGTATTAACATCTGTATCTATGAGTTCACACGCAATGCCAACATTGCATGTGCGTTTATTTTGTATTTTTCGCACATATTTTTAGTTTTACACAAACACAGCAGCATCACATCACATTTAACTGCTTCTTGAACTACAAAACTCACAATCCACTCTCACTCAGAGTGATGTATCTGTTACCTCATAGACAATCTTTGGCTGAGTACAGTTGCTGGCCTGCAGAAAACACATTAAGCAGACAATTCCATTTCAGCCATTACAGAACTAATGTCTGTATGACGTTAATTATACCATGACAACAGAATTCTCCTTTCTGATTGGCTGGAAGGCACAGATTCACTTTTCAGTCAGAAATGGAAAACTGTGCTAATAGAACAGCAGATAAATGGAAACATTTTTCAAAATTTGCAACGTATAAAATCAAATTTCCAAAAATTTCTTCTGAAAAATCTCATAAGCCACCTACATTTCAAAATGGTCAGCTTTTTTAAAGATGGCTGCCATTTTAAAAAACTTTTTTTTTTTACCAAAGAAATCATGGTCTGGGTCGATTTTGATGATTCTTGTGTTGAATAAAAGATTTTTCACCATGAAAAATTCAGATGTACTCATCAGAAATCCTGTTTATATTCTCCTTTGCAATTTCAATATAATAATGAGGAAAAAAAGTCATTTTATTTGACCGCTGGCCATTATACGAGGAGCTGAATATGGTCCTTTGGTTACTACTGTATGGAGCATGCAGGCTACTTTTTAGCATAGATAGCAAAGATACAAAAATGTAGAATGCGGTTAATCTGACCACTTAGGGGTCAATGTATAATTTTCATAAGATCAGTCTGCGGACAAGCTGACAGAGCACTGACCACTGTGATGACAATGTCTTTGAAAACTGCATGAAAAAAGATTTTCATGCAAATATGCAATTAGCTACTACACAATAATAAAATCTTTGTGCACATTCACGTATCAAAAAACGCATTCACTCACATGCAAACACACACTGTACTGTCTACTAGCAATCACAGACACACACACACATTTATATGCACTAATATGCAGACATGGCACACCCTGGCACAAACATTCCCAGACACACACACACACAAAAGCCTCTGCTGATTAAAGAATCATTATTATTCATCATCTACAGACGTCTGTGGTGACACCAGCGATGCCATTCAAAACACTTGGAGTAACAATGGACCCAATGTTTGCGACAAACACAGTCAGAGTGGGTGTGAGGGTGGACAGCACACAGACAGAAAACTTCCATTTGTAGATATTGATCTTCACAAAGACGTACATCTCAGAGGAAGTTCTACGCATGTTTACATATTTTGTGGGAAGTCGGCTGACGCCTCCCCGCCCTCCCACCTCCTACAGTCTTTCACGGCTCTTTATCATAGATTACTTCTTGAGAACTGGAAAATGATGAACAGATGATCTTCTCACCAGGAGCATGGAGAAGAAAATCGGGAAAGATGTCAAGCTGAAAAAGAGCCAGAGGGGAAAATTATGTTGTTATTGTTTATTTTTAACACCATCTCTGTGGCACCAATTTACCTACAAATGTCCAAATTATCCACACAGAGGCTGTTTTATCCTTCAAATTCAAGTATGAAGATGAAGCAGAACAAGACCTGATCATTACATTCTTTTTGGAAATTGGATGTTATATGTTGCAAATATGTTTTTGACATATCAGGCTCCTCACAAAAGCACTTTTGTACAAATCTTTGGAAACCAATAATAAATGTGTGTTCTGAGGTTGTCACACGACAGACTCATGAGTTATTAACCACCCGGCCAAATTAGATGAAATTAGTTCTCAAAAATCATGAAAAAGGTCCATTTTCTCTGCTCTGAAACCCTGAGGGTGTTTCCACTCCGCTGTCTCAGTGTCAAACACCACTACGACCTGAAAACCACCTGAAACATGGACACTCTGTTTAGCAGTTTTACTGGACATGTCCAGACATGTTACAGCCATCAGAGCCAGAGGACAGTGACAGGATGGTATTATTTTTCTTCTGTGTTGGGTTGTTAGAACTGAAGTGAGCTGAAGTGAACTGCTGGACTGATTTGGACTGAGTGAGTCACTGAAGGTATGTTCGTAACTGACCGTTAGGGAAGGTGAGGGGAGGTTCCACAGAGGCTTATACTGTATAGTTTCAGGGGATCATGGCTCCGGCACGTCACCAAGCCATGTTTCAGGCCCACCCAAAAACTCTCGATATCATCATTCTTCATATGTGTTTAGAACAAAAAGTCCCTTTTTCCTTTACCCTTAGGTCAGTTGCCCAGAAGGATTACATTGCAGCCCGTTTCACCAGGTGCAGCAATCTCACTAAATATTGAGCCAATTTCAAAAATTGTTCTCCACGTTACTTAGACACAGAAACATGGGAAAATAGCATCCAGGTTAACAAATACTCCTAAGTTTCTGTAAGTTGAATTAACACCTCGTCTGTGCCAGACGGAACATCAGGCCTCAGTCAAGAACTGCTCATACAGTACAAACAGATTTGTTCTTAAAGCGATATTCCACTCTTAGATAATCATCCACTCAATATGTACTCACCCCTATGCAGGTTTCAGCAGAAACCGTCAACTGTAGCATGTAGCAGGTAGGATGTAAACATGGCGTCGATCTCGCAAGACTTCATGGACGCACATATGAAAATATCACGAGATCGACGCCATGTTTACATCCTACCTGCTACATGCTACAGTTTACATTTCGGCTAAAAACATGGCGTAAATGGCGTCTTTTGCGGTTAAATTTTAATGTCGTGGCTCATGGACACTTGGATTACACCGCACGAGCAGGATGGAGACATTTTGTGTTTGTTTTGTGTTCTTTTTTTTTACATTTACATTTGGTCTCCATTCACTTCCATTAGCTGCAACCCTGTTTTCTGCTGAAACTCCAGGATTGTTTTGTGAACTGAAGATCTTCACCCATCCACACATCGGCATAGGGGTGAGTACATATTGAGTGGATTATGATTCTGGGGTGGAGTATCCTTTTAAGAGGTGTGTATGAGTGATTTAGGGAAACTTTTCGCATTCACCAGTTTTCTCCTATTTGGATTTTTCTTTCAGACACGAACACAATTTACAAGGTGCAGACCTGTCGTAGAGTCATGTGCCAGTGTCAGACTGCTGGTATACAAACTGACATTTTTCACTGATGACACACAAAACTTCTCATCATTAATTTAATGATGTATTATTACCTTGGCCCTACATCTTCACATGCAGGTTTATGAAGTCTCTGCCCAGAGGAATTTCCTGTGGAATGTTCATGCATGAGGCCCACTGAGTCAACAGTACATCTACAACACTTGAAAGTGAATGGTTAAGGTCAGATTGACTGATGAAGTGAAAAAAAAGGCAGTTCAGTCTCATTATCAGGCTTTTAACACTGTACAATACCACAGTGCTGGGTGCAGTGTTGATTTTGGCAGGATTTTCATTTTTCATAGTTTTATGTGAGGTTCAGGTTAGGTCAGATTATCAGATTAGGGCCTATCAGCATGAAATGGCTCTACCTCTCTACACTCTAACACACTGCAGAGACACACCCTGAACCATTCAGCCACACATTTCAGCCTTCACTGTAACACAAAGGATCGTTAACTCTGCGGCTGATGTATTATTAAGCAGACGCTCACCACTCATTTCCAGTTCAATTATTAAGAGGGCTGATCATGACTCTGCAACGAGCTGAATGAGGCTGGGGGTTCAGAGACCACTGCGGGGGGACAGATATAGACCAGTGCCAAAACTAACCCCATATTAATAAATGATAGACCATCCTGATGCAGGTGTTTCTATAGAAGTGCACTGAGGATCTGTAGATAAAACCTGTTACAGGATAGTCTTTACTTATGCACAATGGACACTCTGGTCTACATGGTGTCATACAAAGATCCCTCTCTGACAGTTATGGATGCCCTTAAACATAGTTTTAACAGGTTATGAAACAGTCTTAATTTATTACTGATGCCTCTATATGACCTACATAAGTAAACAACACCAACAGCAAGTAGATCAGCTATTTTGGTAAAGTTATTCTTAATGGCAGCGACTGGGTCGAAGTCCCCATGAAATTAAATGAAACGAGCCTGTTTCCATTACAAAGTTACAGTGAGTATAAGTTGGCCAGTTAAAGGGAAGAAGGAGGATATTTTTACTTTGATTGATTTTTGATATTATGTTTTGCACTTAAAGCGATATTCCACCCAAAAATGAAAATTCACTCAATATGTACTCACCCCTATGCCGATGTGAGGATGGGTGAAGACCTTCAGTTCACAAAACAATCCTGGAGTTTCAGCAAAAAACAGGGTTGCAGCCAAATCCGGTACAATGGCAGTGAATGGTGACCAGATAAAATGTAAAAAAAAGAACACAAAACAAACACAAAGGGCTGGATCTACTAAATGCACATGCAAAAAAAATGTACAAACTGGTTTACTAACAGTGCGCACTAAGGGTTGCATCTTTCAAAGGTGCAAAATAGCGCGTCTGCATCCAGTTAGTACGTCTGACACAATGAATATGCAATAAGGGGCATTTACACGCAATTGTGCGTGTGTTGGGAGGAGAAAATGTAAATATATTAATTTAGCACCCGCAAAGTGATTTATCAAACCTGAAAGCAATTTTGCTCATAGAAATTGCATCTATATTTAACACGTGTCAAAGGGAGGTGCAAACGGTTTGTATGCGTTATTGTGCACAAAAGGCTGCGGTTATTGTTGCAAGAAGGAGACATCAAAACGATGAAAGGAGACGCAGAGAACACATTTTTCACCCTCGTGTGAACATTTTTGGAATGAACGAGGAAACAATCATTAAAACATATCGCCTATCCAGCATTGCCATTTTGGAGCTGTTGGAGGAACTCAGAGTTGATTTGGAGCCATGAGAAGGAGTCACGCAATACCTGCAATAACAAAACTCCTCGCAAGTTTACATTTTTCTGCATCTGGGTCATTCCATCGTACGGTAGCTGTTACAGCTGGGATCTCCCAATCCCGTTTTTCAGATGTGCTGTCTGAAGTCCTAAATGCCATGTCGTGCTGGATGGCCAAGTTTATTAGCTTTCCACACACTCGGCACTCATTGAATGAGACCAAACAAGGCTTTTTTTGCAGTAGCTGGATTTCCTAGAGTTATAGGAGCGATTGACTGCACCCATGTGCAGCTTGTGCCCCCCGCAGACACTCAGCATGTTTACAGAAATCGCAAACACATGCATTCATTGAATGTGCAGTGCGTTGTGGCAAAATATCCCGGGTCAGTACATGATTCTTTTATTCTGAGAAGCAGTTTTCTGTTTTCCAAGTTGCGAGATGGCGAGTTTGGAGATGGCTGGCTTGTAAGTGAGTCGATTGGTAAAATTATTTATTACATTAAAAGCAAGAGCATGTTTCATATTGATTCATATGTTTTTTAAGGTGACAGTGCACCTGTTCCTCAATGCTGGTCAGAGGCATCTCATCCACTGTGCCCCCCACATGTTTTATTTGCAGACGTTTTTATTATACGCCAATTTTTCTTTTGTTCGTCTTCTGATATCTTGATATCTTCTTTTCACTTCATCCACTGTTCGCATCGTTTTACCAACAGCATTTACTTTTTCACAAATTTCTTCCCATATAGCGTTCCTTTGTGCGACAGCCAGATTTCTTTGCTGTAGCTCATTTAAGTGTTTATTGGCTTCATCTACCAACACCTCTAATTCCATAGGGTCGAATTTCACTTTGCGCTTTCTTCTCTCCAAACTCGCCATGCTGCAAACCATGAAACACGCAAAACCCTCATTTAAATAGGGCGTCTCCAACACGTTTGCGCCTGTTGCCATTTACGCAATCACTCTTAGTAAATCACCCGCAAACCGCGGTTCAGCCCCACGCACAAAATTCTAGATTGCACAAGCAAATTAGTACACGCAAATTGGGATCTTAGTAGATCCGGCCCAAAATATCTCCATCCTGCTTGTGTGGTGTAATCCAAGTGTCCGTGAGCCACAACATTAAAATTTGACCACAAAAGACGCCATTTACAGCATGTTTTTAGCCAAAATGTCAACTGTAGCCTCCCAGGTAGCATGTAAACATGGCGTCAATGTATCGCAAGTCTTCGTATGTCTCTTAATGGATGCATGTGTGAAAATATCGCGAGATCTCTTGTGCATCTGG
>JAJHUR010113703.1:1479-27921 GCA_027495735.1 Lutjanus campechanus | reverse complement strand
AAAAAAAACTCAGGGACAAGAAAAAAATGTTATTTTTGGGGGGGGGGGGGGACTGAATAAAGCTATTTCACGTCATTATATTTTACATTTCAGAATAATACAAACGTGCAAATACATACAAGTGCTCTTAAGTGAACAGTGGCACCTCAGGGCCAATCAGATTTCATCTGGGACCAATGCCTCTGCGGCCCCGCCCCTAGATCCACCCATGTTTCCAATCATCATTATTCACTAAGCACACACTATAAAATATACACACAATGTTAATCAACTAGCCAACTTGAAACTCGCTTTAATTGTGTAATCCATCATAGTTAATATCAGGTTTGTTTAATTTTTGTCAGTTACATTATCACTGCAGGGCAATCCTGTGCAAGACTTTGCCCTTAAAACAGCAGAGATATAATTGCTCTTTGCAAGGAGAGACAAAAGATTTGACAAGCGATTCATTAGCCTTGAAGCTTACAGAATAAGGGTATTTTGCTAACCTGGAACCACAATAGATGAACCCAACTCTGACAAACATACGCATATCAACATTTTAATTATCAGCATCAACTTTTGAACCCCAGGCCAGTCGCCTTCAACATCCTCATTTTTTATCCGCAGTAAAGAAGAAAGCATGTCCTCTCTTCCTCACTAATTCAGCCCCGTCCTTTTACCCCCAACTTCCCCTTTTGAGTACTTCTTGCACTTTTCCTCTTGTCTGGTCCACCGCTCGCTCCTCTTCTTTCCCCTCTTTTCACCCTTTTGCTTTTCCTCTCCCACTCTCCACTTCCTTTTACTTTCCTTTCCTCCACTTTCGTCCCGTCCCCCCCACCCACCTCTCTCTCTCAACATGACCTAGTTTCCAGCAGCAGCCGCGCAGACATCTGGGCTTCAGCTCACGTGCCAGAGAAGGCATGACACCCCTGCTGGATTGGGGGGGAGGGTGTTGGGGTGGGGGTAAAGGAGGATAGAGTGATGCAGAGAAGGTGAATGAGGGGTAAAAGGGAGAGTGTGATGGAGTGATTATGGGTAACGGGATTGGAAGGCAGAGGAATAGAAAATCTGACTGCGGTAAGCACAGATGAATTTAGGCGAGAGGGAGCATGCGGTCGGATGCTTTGACGTTGCAAAAAGTGCATTCGAGGGAGCGAGGGAAAGGAGGAGGAAAGTTGACATACCAGCCATGCACAGTTTGAAACGGGCGGGCAGCTGGTGTGTAATGTTTATTAGCTATTAGAGTTAGCATGGCTTAGCACGGTCACAGTGGCCAAGCAGGCTAAGTCGCTGTGTAATCTCTATGTTAACCAGAGATCATGTCATGTATATGCAGATCAACCGCAGGCTGCAACCTAGACAGTCGCACACACTTCAGCCTTTAGTGTATACCTTCATCGGTTTCCCTTATAGTTACTCTCTCTTTTTTTTCACCAGTTGGAGAGATATCAAGCTGCTGTGACATGATCTGAACTAAGCAGAAGAGAGAAGTATTTCTCTCTGCGTTGGTGTATCCTCCTAAGACCTGGCAATTTATATTTGTCCTCTGTCGGGAGACAGCGAGGCCTTTGCATGTCGTTTATTTGAGTCCTGATGTCCCTTAATACCCCTTTTTCAAAGACATGTTCTGGCTTGGCTTGACTCGGTTTGACTTGGCACGTAAGCCCAGCACGGCCGGGATTTGCATCCCCAGTGTGATGATGTTGTGTCTTTTGACCGAAGACGATCTTAGCTCAAGTCGAGCGGCTGTAAAATGGCGAAAAACACTTCATTTCCAATAAATACTTCACAATAAAAGCCCCTTCTTATTTTGGTACTTAAATGGTTTCATTATGAGGCAGCCAAATCAGGAAATGTCGCGTTTTCACCTGCAGTAACTTCACAAAATTCCTGTACGGCTGAAAACCAATGTGAAGCAGTAGAATAAAGCAGAAACCTGAAAGTACAAACATTGCCCCACAAAAAGCACATCCTGGGCTTTCTAGTGATGTAACACACATGTGGCCAACAGGGGATATCTTCTTTCAACTTTCAGGACATCTTCTGTCTTCTTTCTTTTTTCTGTATTCATGTGAGTCTTAACTATATTATATTAAGATTTTAGAAGTGTGTGCTAATTTTAAGCCTTTCAAAATAAACACTTTAACATCATGTGGGGAACGGTGGGATTTGCTTTTTCGCATTTTCAGCCGTTTTCTATACTGTACTTCAGGAAACAGAGCACTCAGTGAGGCAGCACAGATTTTAATCTGTGTGACCACATGATGAGCCTGAATCTAATGTCAAGTTGCTCAAAGAAGTGGACTTGAAATGCAGCATCCTGCATTTCTGTAATCTGGTGTAAAGTGTGTAAAAGTGCAACATGTGGCTCAGAGACCAAGAACTGCTTTGCATTCGTGACGTTAAAATGTTCACGTCATGTGTTTTGATTCATCTCCACAGTCAAGATTTATCCACCAAGCAAAGTATTACTTTATCATTAAACATGTTTGTTAAAATGACAAATTATACAATATGTTCTATATTTATTTCCAGTGTTCATCAAAGAGAGAATGAATAAAATAGAAATGCAAAGCAAGTGAAAATGTATCATTATGAAATTAATGCCTTGTAATGTGTTTTTTTTTTGTGAGAAATATTGACTCCATGTCCACTACAAGGAAGACGTTATAAAACATAAATAAATAACGCTTTTGAGGGGGAAAAAAAAGGTTCTTACATCCCAGTTAATTAGTTATGTGTGAACAATCTGAATATTAAAACCTTTTTTCCTCCCGTGTCTCAGGAGTGTATGTTAAATTAAAAAAACAAAAAACAGTCCTATTTGTCAGCCCTGTTGTGCGGCCTTATCTAACACGAGACAGTGCTAGACGCTGCGAATGCGAACCTGTACTGGCAGACAGTTTATTATTTGGTTGGAGACAGATTAGGGGTAGTAAAATAGAATCCTGCAATTCTGGCATAATTCAGCTGACAAAAAGACGGATTATCGCTCTTCTCGCCAAAACCCGATTTAATGTTGAACATTTCCTCCACGATTCTCTTTCTCTCTTTGTGTCTGTCTTCCTGTCTCCGGTCTTCCCTTCAGCCTCTTTCTTGTCGTCTTCTTTCTTTTTTTGTCACTTACCCTTGTTCTTCCTCTTTTACCTTCTCCCGTTTTCCTCCCTCTCCACTTGTTGGCTCACCCTAGTGCCCCCTTCACTCCCATCCTCTCTTATGTTTTATCCCTTTATCCTCTCATATTTTCTTTTAATATCTCACTCCCCTCCCCTCTCACCTTCCTTTTATTCCTTTTAATCTCCTGTTATTTCTCCATCACACTAGCCATCCCTCACGTATTCCATCCTCGTCTCGTTCGCTTTCTCCCTTGGGTTCTCTCTCGTCTTTGATCACTGCTGACCTTCACAGTAAAAGAGTGCTTGATTCCTTACACTCTGATATTAATTGGGGTAAAGTTTGAACATGTGTTTCATGTTATATCAATCGTAAAACCCGTGCAAATTGGACAATAAGTTACAACTGCAGAATAAAACCTGCAAATATGTTGCAGTAACTTAAACAGAACTCAAAGATCTATTTGTTTCTGCATATTGATGTGTTTCCTGTAAAAAACAGGAGTTTGGGAGCCAATGGCCAGTAGCCAATAGTGCTAACTGAGCGTTATTGCAGTTGGCGAACATCATGGAAGAAACCCAATACTGTTGCTAGCTAGCTATCTACTGTATCTTAGGCTTAGCTCTGCACCGCTAACAGTTGAAGATTGACTGACAGGTGGAAGTCCTATTATTGACTGAAATTCTAGCTTACATAAGCATGTCAGATTTTGTTTTAGGGGAAGAAAAAATTAATGGATTTTCCATAATTTTCATACAAAGAAATAGATTTTTTGGCATCCGTTGTTAAAGAAGCGCACACCACAACTGGTGAAGTGACCTACATACATACCTGTAACAGTTACCAAGGCACTTTTCATTTAATCTCGACTTTAAGGGTTCAACACTTGCTTTGCCTTAAGCGACATCCTTCCGGTAACCTTACTGTATTTATCTTCTGTCTCACTTATTTCTGCCGACCTGCCTTCCTTCACCCTCATCCTGTTTTCTCGTCACGTCCCATCACTCTTTGTCGACATTTCTGTCAGCTTCTCCCCTCTCTGCCTCCCTTCCCCTTTCAGTGCCTCATGTAAGTCTTCATGCATCCAACTTTTAAGGTCAGAGTAGCTGCAGAAAAGGGAAAATTGGAGGTGAGGGAGTTATAGGATTCTGTGGGTGAACACTTGACGGGGGAGGTTTCATGCACATTTGCTCATATTTGTGTTTGTGTGTGTGTGTGTGTGTGTGTCTGAGTGAGTGAGGCAGAGCATATAATGGGAAGAGATAAATACAGAGGCAGGCAGATTGCCATCTGGTCCCGTTGAAATCAGTTAGACTAAATGCAGACGTTTGCTCTCTAAGCCAATATAATCTGGTCATAGTTATGACTGGATACTTACACCCAAAGAAGCCAAAGCTGGCAGTAGGAGATACTGAGAAAAAGACAGCATCAGTATTTAAAATAACAGCGTGAACAAACACATGGAAGCATTATGAGAAATAATCTGTTTAATGTAAAACAAAGGTGGAACTTTACATGTTACATTATACTGTAGATTATATGAAAATTTAGAAATGACAACTCCTGTCTACATGTTTCATGCCTATACTGTTCATGCATTCTCACTTGTAACTGTGTTTTTTTTTAACTAGCCCTGAAGGCACCATATTGTTATCTCTTAGGATTGACTCAGTCACAATTTAAAGCCCCTATATGTAGAATTCTAATGGTATTATTTTTTGGTTGAGGATATAAGAGGGAATGAGGAATCATTTTAAAAAATCCTGCTGAAAATTGTTGCACTTTGTTGCTTTCAGCTCTTTGCTCCTTTGTTGGATTTTTTTGGGGTGGTGGGTGTTGGATTGCCATCCTACACCTCCAGGATTTAAGCAGAATACAATCACTCTGTCATGGGCAGCTGAAAGACAGTGAAACAGTGAGTGTACAAAGCTGGCGAGAGGAGAAAGACAGACACATGGCAGGTGATAAATGTATAACTCTGATACATGTACCTTTGGAGCCAGCCAGTCTAACAAAGCACTAAAGAATATAGGGCACAGCTGCACATGTAAAATGTTATCTAATATTTATTATCTGCACATAAGAAGGTCTATACAACATTAACCTGAGCAGTCAGTAAAAGCACTCAGTGCAGAAAATGGCCTCTGCGACTGCTTTTATATATGATATTTGATAAAATGACGATTCAGTCATTATCTACTCAAGCTAATGCAGATTGAGGGTCGGGTTTATTTTGTTAGTCTGCAAAACACTGCTGGATTTTAACAGAATAACAGTGTTGCAGAATCTCCCAAACAATGGAAGTGACATCCCAATGACACACCGTCACAACAAACACACCCAGTTCAGACAGTGTGCACGTGCATGTGAACGTGCCTCCAAGCTAAAGATCTACAGTCAATATTCAGACTGAAAACATGATGTAAATAATATATTTTTGTCAACTTGGCATGTCAGGGCTTCAGGACACTTGGGTTACACCAGACAAGCAGTGTGGAGGCATTTTATGTTTTTATTCTGTTGATTTTTTTTACATTTGAAAACTGGTCACCATTCACTTCCATTGTTTGGGAGATTCTGCAACACTGTTTCCCTGTTAAACTTCATCAGTGTTTCGTGGACTAAAAAAAAAACTAAACATGACCTTCAATCGGCATGAGGGTGAGTAGATAATGACTGAATTTTCATTTTTGGGTGAACTATCCCTTTAATGTGTACAGCTATTTCTTACTTCATAAGCATATTTCTGTTGTAGGGGGCTGAAATGGAGATAATATTTAATGATCAGTGACAGATTGTGAACACCTGATCTCACCCTCCACTTCCAAGATAGTAGGAAAACCTACGGTAAGTGCGAAACTTGGCTTATTCAGAGGTAACAAAACGCTACAATTCTCCTTTCCAGGTGATTAAATACAATAATGAAAACCTACCTATGAATTTTATATTCAGTTTCTGCCATATTGTGCCAATAAATGCTTGTAGATTTACTCACTGGACCTTTAACTTAATATATAACAAGGGCACAGCTTTAACTGTAGTGGGGTAGAAATTGAAAGTAGTGTGAAATGTAAAAACTGAAGTGAAATACAATTATTTCAAATTCACTCACAGTACTTGAGTAAATTTACTCTGACCACTGTTCTAACAACAGGAAATGTGACAGACTTTTGCCTTTGTGCAGTTGTTTCACATTGATGTTAGTCTGCAGTGAATATTCCACTGACCAACCAGGTCACATTTGAAATTATATCATTTTTAGTGCTGTGAGCAGCACAAACAAAATTCTGTTCTCATCTATTGCACCAGGGAGTAAAGATATCCCAAAACCTGCGCAAACACAACCCACACTTTCTGCATGACTTAATGCCTCTAGGGGAAAGGGGGGGGAAATATATTTCAGTGATTTGGGTGAACTGACCCTCTTTAGTGAGTAAATCCCTCAACTTTAGACTGTTTTGTGTGACTACTGGATAATATAATTGGTTCTAAAGTAGCCAAACCCACATATCTTATATTGCAAGCAGTAAAAAAAAAAAAAAAAGAAAAAGAAACAATAAATACTTCTCTGGTCTGGGGTGCCATGCAAGCCAAGTGGAGCCAAGCTGAACTGACCTCAGATATCACAGACAATAACCTCAGCCAGGCTTAAATTGCCACCACACTGCACAAAACAGAACAGAACATTAAGTTCAAATAAAAGAGAAATGATTGCAGTGATAGAGGAAAAGAAATAGACTGGGAGGGGAGAAATGAAAGAGGGAGAAGCTTGCGCGGAGGTTCGGCAGGTCAAAGGGTTACGCTGGCTGCAGTGATGCAGGGAGAAGTTAAATCTCTCTCACAGAAACACGGGGGTGCATTACTGCAAATTATGTTCACAGTTCTATCTAAGTTGAGTTATGCAAGAAAGGGAATAGTTTGACTGGCAGTTTGACTTACTCAGCATCATCTATTTTTTATTGACTGTGCGTGTGTGTGTTCATACATATTCGTTCCCACATTTTCCAGTAACACAAGGTGCCCTTGATAAAGTAATCATTTTGTAAAGTGGTTGTGTGTGGGCATGTGTGTGTGTAGTTACCCCTGCCACCATCTGTTCTCTATAGGCTGATGATCATCTATCTCCCCATTAACTGTCAGTCATTCAGTTCCCCGTTGACATTTCCCCTCTCACTATCTGAGTCGCAAAGCTGCAGCACCTCATCGTTACAGAGGAAAGATACACAACGGGAAATAATGTCAGTCCATTCAATTACAGTATATGTATATTTGTGGGCAGTTAGAACTGTAAATCCTTGAAGTATGGATCACATTTGCAGTTCTCATTTATACACTTCTCTGCATCAAATGCAAGGAGAGAAAAGCTCTGAAGACGTCACGCGCCCACAGACATCAAACCATGCTTTAAAGATGCCCTGTGGAGTTTCCTCTCTAAAGTTATGATTGCATTTGCTGTTACTCGCCAAAAACTCATTGTGTGTATCCTTGAGTTCTAACAAATGTGCAGAGTGCATATCCATCCCGATAAAACATTTACAAGGCTGAATCCTCTTAGTTTGAACCGTGTTTACTTGTTCACATTCTTCTTCTTCTCCTGTGCTGATGCTTTGCTGTGCATCTTGGAGCATTAACGCCACGTATTCTTCATGACGGACTGTGTCACATCATAAAGAGTGACATGTGAAATGAAAGGCCATGAACAAAAAAAAAAAAAAAAAGAATTTGCAATTGTTACGACCAGTTATGGCAACATACATATGTGCCTGCACTCACATGTACATGCATCCACATGTTGTAAGGCTCTATGACAGTTCACGAGTTATGGAAGGGGGTGTGGCTAAAGTATACGGCGGTGAGGAAAACCATCATCAATGAAAAATTAACTTTGCTTAGTTAGATGATAACACCCACAAGTCCTGAAAAAACAGTTGATGTGTTATGAAAAGGGTGTGGCTAAAGCATAGGGGGCAGGGCTAACAAGAACAAATGTTTCACAAGTTTGGTCTTGCTACGTGAAACCATTTGGAGATGCGCACCTTTTGTGCTTTTTTGTCACAGGCCACTCCTACTGCCACACCCCCTTTTTTGTCAGTCGGCATGTACAGTCAATCATCTGTCCATTGACTCATGTCCAACCTTTTCACAAAATGTTCGTCACATCTGTGGATCTATTTGGAAGTTATGTGCGTTTTTGTGATAAGCCCCCTTGTAGCCAATTGCCATGAGAACAAACACACACGTGACCACCATGATAAATTTCAGCCTCCTAGGGCAAAAACTGTGGCCCGCCAAAGGGTGGGGGATTTTTGCGGACTAAGCAACCAGCAGAGGAACAAACCCAATGATCAATCTACCGAAGGAGCTACTGGTTGCAGTTAAAAAAAAACCTTGCCAATGGGACAACTGTGGGTCAGAACTCTTCAGGTTACCTTTAACTCACAAGAAGAACACTTATCACTGTTTCTTAATCATTTTGTCCTTAAAAATGAGGGACACTGGTTCATCTGGGGATTTTCAATGATAAATTACCACCGCCTATCAGAGTTTTATGCCACAAATCCCTGTCTAAACTTGCTTACACAGTGTTTTAATGGATTATTTAAAACGTCAATATACTTGGTCAGTAATTAGAAAGTTTACAGATGCATTAAACCTTCAAATATTCCGTGTGTGCGACTGCAGTTTTACAAAAATCCCGTGAAAGACGGTGGAGCACACTGTCGGGGAGAATGAGCCACCATGCAGATGCAGATGTCTCTACTGTTGCAGAGCCTTCAGGGGAATAAGCCGCCAGTGCGCATACTGATGTATGAGGAACAAGGAAAAGTATCACACCTTGATCATTTTAAATGAATGCAAAGGTATGCACACCAGAAGAGAGTCTACCAGTCATAAAATTCAGCTGCATCTTTTCCTCACAGCTGGAATAGAGTGTCCTCCCATCCATACTTTCCTGTTCCACAAAAACCTTCTCGAAACTCAGCTTTATGAGAACCACAAACCCACTGATTTACAGTACATCCACTTTAGTTTGTTGTCTATTACTGTGGCTTGGATTAGGGATGTGTGCGATTAGTCGACTGAATGATAAAATGTTGTCACCCTCATCAGTCTGCACCAGAACATTTTATTATTTTGTACAACACCGGTTAACTGTTGTCTCTAAGATGTTACGCAGCCGCCTGCAGCACCCAGATCAGTACACAACCCCCCTCTCCTCTCTCTGCACGGTTTGGCAGTATTTTGATGTAGACAATGAAAATAAGGTTGTATGTTGGCAGTGTCATGATAAACACAGCTCCAGTTCACTGGAGCAATGAGAAACCATATTCAGCACAGACGTGGACGTTAACCTGCAAGGAGAGCAAGCTGCTCGCGCTAGCACTTTAACGTTAGCCACACTGTGAAAACCAGTATGACAATGGTTACTTGTATACACCGTGATCCTGCTCAGTCTGGAAAGATGCGATAGATTTGGTCATTGAGGAATGTGATTAACAGTTTTAAATGGCTCTTAATGAATGCAATACTATTCTCAATGAATAAACTTTACAAGGCTGCATGGCAGTTTCGATTTAGTATATTGCGGTACTGTAAGCAAGATGACATATTGCTTTTTTTTTTTAAATCTTATTTTAGGAAAACTCTCCTAGTATATAAACACACCAACATATGCAAAAAATTAAATAAGTTAAATCAGAAT
The DNA here is from genome assembly GCA_027495735.1 of Lutjanus campechanus. NCBI lineage: Eukaryota > Metazoa > Chordata > Actinopteri > Lutjaniformes > Lutjanidae > Lutjanus > Lutjanus campechanus. The sequence continues at coordinate 18,122 of JAJHUR010113703.1, read as the reverse complement.
AGTGAAGATAGATGCACTGCTGCCTTGTAGTCAAGGGTTTAAGCAAAAGGAACCACTACCATGAATTTTTGCATGTGTTACAATATCATGATACACTGTTTTGAGAATCAATACAGTATCACAAAACACAATATTGCAATACTTAATATTTTTGATATTTTTTACACCCCAAGTACAAAGGTGTGCATCTTTGTCTCCTTTGGTTTTGATGGATGTTGAGCAGTAGGTTGTTTTCTGTGCAGCATTCTGCAAGACTGTTTATTTCCTCTTGAAACAAAATCTCATCATTGTTTGAAATGAAGGGGGTGCCATCTGTAAACAACTGTGTTCTCCCCAAGTCAGGGTCTGCAGTTCTGGGTGTACAGCGTGAACACGAAGGGACTGAGCACACAGCCCTGGGGCGCTTCGGTGTTGCACTGTTTTGTGTTTTCTGAGTGTTTTGTTTTTAGACTAGTCAACTAGTCTATATTAAAAATTCCATTTAACCAACAGGGAAATAACTTGCCTGGAACATCCCTAGTTTGGATCAGGAAAAAAATAATCCCGGTGAACTGTTAATCATTCATAGTATACACATCGTAAGATAACAAGAAAACATGTCATCCCCTCCCTTTACCCAACATACTCAACCTCATTTAGCTTCACCCCCTTCATCCCCATCATTCCCTCCCTCTGTCTCCTTTTCCCCACCCCCTGCTTTCTTTTCTCCTGAAAAATTATATTTGGTTCTGGTAAAATATTCATGCCTCAGTCATAGCGCTAGAACCATGAATCATACATCTGAAAAAGTGGGAGAGCGGGAAAGGGAAAAGGGAAGAGATGACAAGGGAAAGGGAGGGAATGAAATGGATACAAATGTAATGACAGGAGGAGCAGGAGAGAGAGGGCGATGGGAAGAGGTGTGAAAAGGGGAGGTAAGAGAAGAGGACGTGGGTAGAGTCACACATCGGGAGCCAGGGGTGTAAAAGGCAGAGAGAGAGGGAGACTGACAGGTGGATGAATGGAAAAGGAAAGCAAGGTTACAGGGAGAAGGGAAGGGAGGATAATGTTACGTTGGTAAATCAGTAGAGAGGAGGAGGACGGGTTGAAGAAAGGGAGAGAGGAATGGGGAAAGATGGAAAGTGTGTTTTAAAATGAGTCACAGGGTTTGATGTGAACTGATATGACTGAGGACAAAAACAGAAAAGGAGTTACAGTTTTATTCCTTAAAGATTTGAGTCCTGATTTGCAGACACGTGTGGTTAATGGCAATTTGAATGAGTGCAGTTTAATACCAAAGATCCTGCAAACACTGTTTATTGCTCCTCTAAATTGAACAGCTAATTTGTCAGAAATACAACAACTAGTGTGTCTGTGTTTGTGACGGTTGAATTTAGCAGTTTGTTAATGGAGTCTGGCAGCTTAACTTTACATTGACAGAGAGCTGGCAATTATAAACAGCTGATCAACTAAAAGTGTACGCCTTGAAACTGTCAAATTACAATGCTGCGCTCGTCTTGTGCTCCTGCAGTCTTCCTGCAGCCTGCCCGAGCTTCCTTGAGTCTGGGGATGAGGGGGCGGGGGGAAACAGCTCGCTTCAACCATAGACTGTATATTATATAGGATTTAAACCTATTTAATATAGTGTGTATGGCTCCAACTCACTACTCGGATCACAGTGCTTATTTTTGAACATGCAGTTGTTGCATATTGCTCCTTTAACAATATTTCAGGGTGAGTAAAGTTGCCCCTGCTGTGTCATTACTCCCTTGCAAAAATTAAAAAAAACAAATCATCTAAAATTAATTTTAAAAACTAAAACTATGGATTAAAAGCAAAGACTGAATCTCACATGGTACTATGTATGATTATACATGTGACAATAAAGTTGACCTTTACTTTACTTAAAGCATCTACAAAGAACTTTCATATTTTGTTGGTTTTGGAGGCCCCTGGGGACAAAAGTGGTTGTGATTCCTCTGTAATAACCACAAAATATAACATCAAAAATTAAATTATCTCAATAAAAATCTCCTCACGCTTCTTTTTAACCTAACCTAACCCTAACCAGTGAATGAACAATGACAAAATTTGCATCACATCAGATCCAATTATATTTTCAAAAGTGTTGCCTGCCTGCCTGGCCTGCGTATGCACACAAGTGTGAAACTGACATCTAATTTTAGCTAAAAACCCAAATCCCTGTATTTGTTACTGCCACTGATATTTTATTAAAATACAAGAATGAAACAATTCCATTAGAGTTTACATCATATTATATTTTTTCCTTCAGAGACACGGAATGTCAAGAATTAAAGATTTGGTGGAAAGGAAACAGTGTCTCTCCCACAATAACATTATTCATCTAATTAAACATGAAAGGATGTCATGTGGCAAAACGGCTCATGTCACTCCTACTTGTAGCCTCTGCATGTGTGTGCTCTAATTCTGAAAATGAAAAGAGGATAAGACAGGAGGAAGAGGAGGAGGAGAGAGATACATTCTCAAAAAAAAATGCCATAAACAAAAATGCAATCACACCCATATGCACACACACACACACACACTGTACCGACGGACACGTGTGGGCACGGATTGCTTATAGGCTGATGTTGTGAGCGAATATCCAGCGTGCCAAACATAAAGCGAAAAGTGTGAGCCAGCATTTTCTGTTTCCACAGAAAATTTGTTGCTGATAAAAAATTCAGCACAGGAGCAAAGTGTTGGCTAAGTGACAGGGAAACGGAGATCCAGTAGGAGCAAGTATCCCTCAAGTGTTACAAAAGACCTGCGTAAGCTCTTCTGAGACAGAGTGAGGAGGGAGGAGGAAGCTGAAGAGAGAAGGCCAGGTGAAATAGGGTCAGCGCTCATCTTCCACTGAACCTTATGAGGGTTGATTATCTACAGCCCTCACACACACGCACACACACACACGCATGCACACACCAGAGCCCTGAAGAGTGTGCGTCTGCGTATGTATGTTCCCCCCCTCTCTCTTCCTCTGTGCTGTTATTAATGCTGACATACTGTAGCTACTGGCTATGTGCTTATCCTGTCCTCTTTCCAACTCTTAAGTTAAGGCAGATCACAGACACTGCTAACAAACACACGCATACATAACCAACATTAAACATATCTGTCCCGAGAGCAAGGTTAAAGGCAAAAACGTCACTGGATTGAAGATTGTTTCACATCCTAACGGTGTTTACTGTAAATATGTATTGCAGCCTGTCTGCTTTAGTTTAGCCTTTGGCTGTCTAGCACATGAGTGTGTATGTGCAGATTGCCTGTTCTGTAGAATAAACAGTATGTTAGATGGTCTGTTTGCATTAGTCTAAGTGGCCCTTTTTGAGCTAAAGTGAAAAATAATGTAAATAAAAAAAACATCCTGGGGGTACAGTGTTAGCCTGTGGCAAGCTAAAGATATGCACACTTTCAAATTGTTGCAAGTGAGTTTTCCCAAATGGATTTGTGTCACATCACTGTGTCATCAGTTTCTGTCATAGCTCACACATGCAGCCATTTTTGCTTTAATATAATTTTTCCTTCCCAATACTAATACTTTAACTGATTATTATTGTTATTATTATTATTTATGCAGTCCAAATAGCGAGTTGAAGGTCTATTCAGTTGGTTGGAATCCTATTTAATATACAGTCTATGGTTGAAGAGAGCTGTTTTTTACCCCCGTCCCAACATTCCCAAATTCAAGGAAGCTCAGGCAGGCTGCCGGTACACTGCAGGAGCCGCAGACTGTATATTCAATAGGTTGAAATCCTGCTGAATACACAGTCTATGGTTGAAGTGAGTCGTTTACCCCTGCCCCCTCCTCTCCAGACTCAAGGAAGCTCAGGCAGGCTGCAGGAACAATGCAGGAGTGCAAGACAAGCGTAACACTGGAATTACAATAAGGGATGCTGATGACTACACTGTAAGTTGATCAGCTGGTTATAACTGTCAATTGTCTGTCTGTCTTTTTCTTCTACCTGTCGACTATATGACCAATAATCCAATGACATTTCCGAACCCATGATTGTGTTTCCAATTTCTGCACTGTTTGAGTTTTGCCTTTGAATGCAAATCAGTCCAGCTGGAAAACTGAAATATTGTATGATTCTCGTATTGGTTCAATTAGGTGTGAGCCCATCCTGGGATGAAAAGACAATACCAGACCTATTACTGCTTAGAGACCACAAAATGAAATAAAATCAGTGTTTAGCATGAGTTAAAACTGTGTCCCACTGCTTGTCTCAGAAATCCTGCCCTTTAGCTGTGGTCCCAGGATCAGCACCATGGACAGCGGTCGTGACAGAGTTTGGGGCAGAATGTTAGAAAAGATACACTTGAGCTGAGCAGGAAAGCAGGGGGATTTGCATTACTGCAATCCTGCCCTCCAAGTCAACACTACCTAATCCAAACAAACAAGTCTGCAGCAAAGAACATTTGCTGCCTGTAAATAAGTCTCCACTTTTTTAAGATACTACTTTAGTTTTCCCAGTTTGATTTCTGCCTTTTAGAGGAATGTTTCCTCTTTTACCTGTCTATGTGTAGTGTCATAGGCTGGAATGTATAAAATACATGACATACATAAAATGATAAAATCCTCAAAGTAATTCCATTTGATTTAATATTGATGGTCTCTATGCCGCTTACACTGCTCAAAACTTTTAGTACTCAGTTGCAATGACAAAAGGAGAAGAAGTTGGCAGGACTGTCCCAGCTGAGAGAGCCAATCCACTTCTAATTACCCTGTTCCCTTCCTTCAACGAATTGCTCGCGCACAGAGGAGCAGAGGGGCCCCTTTTTTTTTCTGTGCATCTGAAAGTCTTCACCAGAGAGCTCACTTATGGTAAGAGAGGAACGGAAGGAAGGATGTGCTAAAGTGGAACAGAATCCAGCTGAGAAAGCTGAGACTTCATGAAAGGTAGTCCCATGTGGTTCCACTCATTCAGTCGAAAAATCTCCCAGCAGGCCCTGAAAATCATACTTTTTATAACTAAAATGAGACAAGCTGCACCAAACTAAGGCTTTCATCCCATATTCAATTTTTGACAAGACTATTTTGGGGATTTTGGAGGTGATTTTTGCTTTTTCTTTCCCTTCCAAAAGGATCTTACACTGGGAAACACTAGAGTGTGAGCTGATTATAAATCTGCTAACAAACATGCAAAACATCAATTAAAAGCGCTCATTCTGCAGGAAAAAAATGTGTATTAATGTGTATGTGGCATTTGGCTTTCGATGTTTGAAGGTTGTGCTAATTTTAACCACTTTTTAATGTTGGGTAGTTTAATCTACAGCGGCGTCTCTGTCCTGTGAGAACCACGTATCTCAGGAAAAGAGCCCTTCTTTCAGCTTTGTGACGGTGCATTTTCCTGCCAATCCAAGAGGGGTTTAAATAGTTTTTCAAAAATGTTTTCAAGTAATAAAGCAGGCATACGCAACTTGTTTTGCCCAGGGGCCTCTTTTGCAAAATGACAGGGGGCCAGGGGCCAGTTAATAAACAAACATTAATGATAATGTTATTTATCAAATATATACAATAAACAATCTTTTTCAAATTAACTGATTTATTAACTTCCACTACTGCCCACTGGTTCATGAATGACAGTATCTGGATTTAATTCATTCACAGACGATAACCCTCTTAAATCTAGCCTTGAGAGTGAGCTATGGCTCAGTCAAAGGAAAGACAAAATGTTTTATAATGATTTATGTTATAACACAGTCACTCCTGGCACCTCACCTCTGTGAATTTTCTGGCCTAATTTCTCTCTGCTGCTCCAATCTATACGAGCAGCTGAAGTGTGGACATTTGACCTCGGCTTGATCACAGCTTCTCAGATTTAAATGAATTATAGATGCTGAAATTTCACATTGATTTAGTAACTGGCAGATGGGACAGCGGGGTCATAAAGCTGTAATGAGGGGGATGTTTTAGACCTTTCTCTCACTAGTTTCTGCTCACAAGCTTAACGTAGGAGTGTTAAATATTCTGAAATATGGTGGCGCAGATCATCATCACACTATGATGAAACCTTCGTTGCGTAACAGAGTGTGAAAAGGAAAGGAAAAAGGAAAGAGGCAACTGCTAAGTATAAAAGTTAGAGTGTTGGGGCAGGTTTGGAAAGATCAAGTAATATTGCATTATATTTTCCTGTCCCTAATGCCCGAACAAGAAAATAGGTCATCTGTCAGTGTCTTCCAAAATGACCCCTGTGACTTTTGGGAGGATATGGGATGTAAGTCTCTCGTGAAGGTTAGACATTTGCCAACCGTCCATGGTAATGTCCTCCCCTGCAGGAGTGGGGCGTTACAACAATGTTCAACTACATCTGCACAACACACTACACACACACACACACACACACACACACACACACTACAAATTGACAAGTGCATGCAAAATAAAAGCACTTAATTCTCTATAGTCATCCGTATGGATTCTGTAAAACAATGATGAAAATGTGGCACTTTTAGAGCTTATAGCTTTAGATGAGTATGCAATGGGTATATTTTAACACCTTTCAGAATTATATGACACCACAGACAATGCTATTTTGCATTTGAAAATATATAGAGATGCCTTTCACTGTAATGTTTAAGGGTCTCAGCAACTGTATACTTAATAGAAAGCGATATATTTTTATAAATGGGTCAAAAAGAAATTCAATGCAAATTGTTGTACCTCAAGCATCCATATTAGGATCTTTATTATTTCTTATTTATATAATGATCTAACACCACATTCCCATTGCTCTTTGCAGATGACATCAACCTCTTTGTCTCAAATATAGATTTAACAAATGTCATCAAAAAAGTACGAAGTGGGCTGGTAGCTGGAGAGGCACTGTTGCGGTGTCCTTGAGCAAGGCACCGAACTTCTGATTGCTCGGGGTGCCTATTTCTGGGCAGCATCTGTCACTCCACCACCTCTCCCATAAATAAAATTGCATGTGCATGTGTGTATACCAGCCTGTGTGTGTAAAATAATTAACAATGGAGTGTGGAAAAAAGAATTTCCCCAGAGGAGGACGAATAAAGGACATTCTTTTTCTTCTACTCAACATGGTTTCAAAAGGTTACAAATAAATCATTAAATGTCACAAAGTCTAATTTCATGCATTGTGGCAGGGAAATAAGAAATGACAGTGAGCAAATAACACTGCACTGCGTATTCACAGTGAAGAAATAATCAAAGTTTCAGCAACATGTTTTTTGGGTATTCTGATTGATTATAAACTCTCTTGGAGAGTCACACTACATCTGCCTCCTCTTCTTAGAGCTGCTTTAGGTATCTGAACACAAGAACGACGCCATTCTTTTCTTTTTCTTTTTTCTTTTTTTGTTTGAAGTCTTGATTCTTAGGCTAAATTTTTAATCCTGGATCGGAGTTAACCACTCACCCTCATCCTGTCAAATGCTGAAGAATGCTTTTGAGAGCCTTACATCTCCTGAAAATGTATTTTTTATTTTGTTTCCCTGTGAGACAGCATCTAGCAGCAGCCACGAGAAGAACTGGATCGGAAGGTACTGTTGCACTGGCTGCATTATTCAGCTGTTGTGGTTTGTCTTATTAAGGGCATTATGACATTACCCACCTGCAACTGATAATAACCCTGATACTGGCCAGCTGGTATTGAAGACTGATTACCTCAGCACAAAGCGTAGGCTGATCATGCGAGGAATTTCTCTTTCGATGTCATTCCGCCTCTCTGTCTCCTCTATGTCCTACTTTATTTCTCTGTCATGTTTCTATTCATCTTCGCTCTTGTCACATTATATATATTTTAACTTTTCAATATTTCAGTACTCCCTTTCACAAGAGTCTCTCGTACGTGCCATTGTCCTTGGCTTTCTACCTTTTATCTTCCTTTTCCAATATCACCAGCATGTCCGTAGGGCTAGGTCTGAGCAGAGAATGTGAAGCACACTTCCCTTCAATATTAGGGAGGGAGGTGGGAAGGCAGGCGAGGACACTTGGGTCTAAGAGCTGAAGTAATGTTCTCCACAAAACTGAAATGAAACTTATAGTCCTAAGTTGTTTTTGTCTCTCATGTATTTTCTCTTTCTTTTAAATAATCTTTCATCTCTCTTTTTTGGTCTCTTTCAGCACTTCAGTTTCCTCCTGTAGGACATTTTCCACCTGGTCCTCACCAGAAAAACGGGTGTATAAGTCATCTCTATGCAAGCAGCTCACTACAACCCATATTTATGTCTTTTGTTAAGTGGTGACCTTTAGTGGCAGTCGCAATTATGACTGGAGAAGTATAAAGACCTATTTAATTCAATCTTCACAAAATGTCTCCACTGTGTTGATACTGAGAAAATTAAAATTTAATAACCATTGGTTTTCTGTTAAATTGAAAGCCCTCTATAGTCAAAAACAAATTCTACAGAAAATATATTTTAGCTACTTACAAAAATACTCATATTCAGCTCCTTAGAGTAGCCAAGAAAGGTTCCTCAGTGGTCAATTTACAAAATCTTAAAACAATATCAGGCTACATGGAAATGATTAATCAACTATTTCAGTTTTTTTTTAAAAAAGGCCTCCACACAATTTCTTTCAACATTAACGGATGGAAGTTGTATTTTTCATTGATCTCTGAGCCTGTATGTTCATTTTTCATAAGTGTTGGTGCTTCCTTGCCAAAAAGATGGCAATTACAAAAGTTAATTCATTAGATTATAGAAAGGGTTTTGGGTTCTGCCAGACTTTAGACTTGACTGAGATGAAAGAAATCAGACTATAATAATATCAGCGTCTGGTCATGATGGAATTTGTGCCTCCTTAATCAAATTAATTTGACACTGTAGACCGTGCTACTTTGCTTTACAGAATGTCTAGATAAGGTTTTCTGATTAATGTTTATAATTGGCTCAGTAACTATGTTCCTGATAGATGATTTTGTTAATTAGCATTGAGTCAAAAAGAAATACAATGTGATATGGTGTACCTCAAGGATCCATGTTAGGATCCTTATTATTTCTCATTCATATGAATGATCTTGCTGCAGTGTCTAATACCACATTCCCATTGCATATATAACACATTATATAACTATGTCAGCTGACTTTTTCTGAATAAGAATAATATTGAGCAATTATTTGTGCTTCCCTGAATAATGTATTTGGATCAGTCCCTTCTAGACTGATGTATGTATGGACATAGGAAAATAAAATGTACATTTAATGGATTCCTCTGTGTCATTGTCTGCGTACAAAGACTTAGAAATGCCCCACGGTTAAAACATTTGATGTAAAAAATATGACAACCCTACAAAACTGTTGTTTATACTGTAACAGCTTTGTCTTCTTTTTATTCCTTTTGTTTTTTACCACGTATATTTTGTACTTTTTAAACAGAATTCTATATATTTTATATGTGCAATCCTCTGTCTTTTGGATGTGGTTTTCATGTAAGTCTTTACAGGTTTTTATCCACACCCTCATAGATGCTTTTATATTTTCCTACAGTACATGTGTTTTGTTGTTCATTTGTTTGTATTCAGGGAGGTGGTCAGAGTAGATAGATCAAACGAGGGTCAAACAAGCTCGGGACTTTCACCCAGGTGATTGGTGTTTGTGTCCCATGTGAAACCAAAAGTCAACATTAAGTTGTGTGAGTTTTTAAGTTATTTAAATTTCTTTACATATCTGACTTCTGTCATGTTACGTCCATCACTTCGGCCATGTGACATATGTAATGTACTTATATTATCCCAAACCATGATGTTTTCTTTACCAAACTAAGTAGTTTCGGTGACTGAACCTCATCAAGTAGTTTAGCACACTGAAATATAATCAAACTGCTGCTGTGTCACAACGTTTATCATGTGATTAATATTACTCATGTCACATACTTAAGGTCTGGTCTATTCTTTCCTTTAGGTATGAGCACATGGCGACATTTTGCTTGCTTCTCACATCCGCTGTGTGGCCACTACCTTCTAATGCAAGAATTGTTTTCCAACTGTTTTCCATTTACTCGCATTTAATTTAAAGGTTTAAAAGGATAATAATACCAGTGATTTTATGCATTTGCACCAACTGTCCTTTAGGCTGTTCCCCCTAATGGACAATTGGAAATTCACTGTAGGATGATAAAAAGCAATAGAAGCTGTAGATTAAAGGATTCATTTTCCTCCTCTCAGAGGAAGCAATTTACTCTCATTCGTTCTTGTACAGTATGAAAAACAACTTCCACAGGGCAACGAGATTGGTAGTGTTTCATTTCATTTCCATTGTGCTTCAGTTAAGTGGTTTTAAATCATCTTTATGTTAAACTGAACTTTTCTTAATCACCTGTCAGTCACAGTACAACATTAATGTCTAAGTCAAGGAGCAATTCCTCAAAGGCGAGTCCTACATGTGAATGTGTGCCACTTTATCCATCCATCCATCCACTCACTCACTCATGGTCATGGCAGCATCAGGATAAGCAGAGTAGCTCACATGTTTATGGTATTCTGAGGCATTCTCTGATTAGATGAGCTATTCTAAATCTCCAAAGATTGTCTGCATCTGATCCAGTGTCATGACCCAATTAGATGCCCAAACCTCTTCAACTACCTAAGTAGTAAAAGTCTTACTTTGCACTTCTAACTGAGCTTCTCACATTGTCCTTCAGGGTAAGCATAGACACCGATTGCAATCACGTTTTTTGTGGTCACTGCCCAGAGGTCATGACCGTTTGAAATGTAAATCGACTTTGCATTCCAGCTCACCCCCCTCTCTTTATCATGCCAGCCCAGTACCGTGCACACATAATTCTGTCCCTGCAGTTTGTCAAGCTGAAATGATGCCTCTGGGAAGATGTAAACTTCTTTGCAAGCAAGAAGGGTGTTACGGCAACCCGTTCTCTTTTCAACTCGTCAAAAATACCGACGTTTTGTCACTGCCCCTCGGCTCCGCTATCATGATAGACTTTTAAGCTATATTGGCCAGGCCTAGTTGTAAGAATGTGTTTGAGTCACGAATCATAAATGAACTAACTGTCTGAGCTGTGTCTGCCTTAGTTTCATGCTGGCCCGTCATCTGATGTTAGCCGCTTGTTAAATGTGTGCTGCTTAAAAAATTTAAATGAGTTGATTAAATGTTATTTTAAAATTGCTTCTGGCCCCTTAAATATACATGCCAGATCTGTACCTTGGAGTAATAAGTTTGCAAAGCACTGCTTGACACTTGACACAGGAAAGATCACGTTATTAACATTTGTTTTGTTCGACATAAGATTTGATGGATGAAGCATGATTCCAAAAATAAAACAGCAGACTGCCTTAAATCTTGCAGGACTACCTGCCATTTAGGATGTGTGCACTATCTGAGGTTGACATGACTAAATGGGAAACTCTACGGCAAATAGAAATTCAGAACTTTAATGTGGCTAGTGAGGTGGAGCTGTTTAATAGGTTGAAATCCTATTTAATATATCTATGGTTGAAGCAGCTTGTTTCATCCTGCCCCCTCCTCCCATGATTTGTGGAAGCTCAGGCAGGCTGCAGGAGCACTGCAGGAGTGCAACAATGAGTCCTCCATTGTAATCTGATCAGCTCTGTAGTTTTGAGTTCAGTGACTGCCTACCAAACTCCATTAACATATTGTTCGATTTAACTGTTACAAACATCAGTTTGTCTACTTCTAAAAGCTTAATAATGATTTCCTCTGACTCACAAACAGACAGTCGTTCAGCGAACATTCTGCACTAATTTGAACTCTAAGGGGAAACCATAAAACAATAACACATGTTACGGACTGGAATAGAAATTTCAAAGGAGGACATGGTGACTGTAGCTTTGTTGTGAGAGAGGCAAGTATTTCAACTTGAGCTTGTTTCCTTAATCTGTGATGACATATCATGATCATTTTACGATTTATTACAGTAACTATATTAGAGGTTCCTCCCTTAATAACAAGGGAAATGAAGAAATACAGGCATTGCTAGCTGCTGTGATCACTCTGGATATCATACTGGTAGAGACTGTGTGTAAAGGGAAGAGGTCTGAAAAGATACAGAGGGGAAGAAGGAAGTGTGTATGATGTGATGGGGAGTGATAGCTCTGTAACACCAGTCCGTAGAGACACAGGGAGAGAAAATGGCTGTAATGATGCTGTTATTATCAGTCAATCACACACTGACACACACAACTTTAAAAACAGGAACTCCAACACACAAACATGAACCGGTCCAGAGCAGCAAAAATTGAGAGTGACACCTTCCCTTGTCTGTGACAGACTAGGTCGCGTTATTTATCCCTGCTGAAATCCTGCTGTTTGTCTCACCCTCTTGCATTTAAAAAAAAAAAAAAAAAGGATTTACATGGAGGGGTGAGCGTGTGACGCTCGGGAATGGGACGCGTCATCCATGGTAAAAACGCCAGAGGGTATATATGTAAGTCATCTCGGCAGGATATACCGGCAGGATTTGCAGTGACTGCTCAAATCAGATTTTTCCATGAGTGTGACACAGACCTTATCTCTTCATCGCTATCTAAACAGTGAAAAATCTGATTCTGTTCCGTTTTAATCCCCCTGTAAAAACGACGAGGCGGCAAATTAGATTTTTTAACAGGTAGTGAAGATCCATCCTTGCCCACATTGGCAGTCATTACGGAGGATCCCCATTTATTCTGCATTAGCTCTCTATACACTCGTAACAGCTGCTGGTGTCCCTCCATCAGTCGCCTGATGCTTTTCGTTCATTTTCCAAAGCTGCCCTGAAAGGAAGAAGCGACAAAAGAAGACAAAGAGGTGCTACATATTACTCATTTCACTTTCACAACTTGTTTTCGCTCTCCCTCTCTTGCGCCTCCCCCCACCCTCTCCGTCATCTCCCTTTCTGTGTGTGTGTGTCAGATGGGATTCATGTACCTGATCTATTTAGGAGAGCGGGCAACGGTGGAGGCTAAGGCACAGAGACACATCCTGCTGGCGAGGACCCTGTTTAAAAAAAAAAACAGACATTCACATGGAGCTTGCGAGCACACACACACACATGCAAGTTCGTGCACTTGCACATTTTTTTTCAAGAGTTTTGTAAATATTGTGTGTGGCATAACTGGTTCAACGTCCCCATTCTATATTCTCTAATCTAGTCTCTTCCGGGAAAAAAAAAAGTGTTTTTAGGAATCAAGCAAAAAATGCTTTGTTTTCATGTTGTGAAACATCATAACATCATACATTTTTGATATGATGCGCTGATTTTGACATGGATTTTATGAATCTTGGCGACAGAATAATTGTTTGCCTTGATGATGGGAGACACTCCGTTGATGCTCAGAGGGAACTTGTGTATTTACTTCCACAAGGAGGTTAGGGGTGAGTAACAGAACATTGCCTCTGGGTGTAATAAAGATTCAGTGTTTTGATCAAGGCCACTTCAGCGGGGGAGATGTTTGTTTCTAGGACGGTATTCTTAATTAATATTATATTTCATTACATCATACTTCATGCTTGGGCTTTGAATACATAGCCAAACTCCACTTTAAAGGAGAAATCTGTGATATGTTTACTGTGATAGATAAATTACAGTGATATGTCATCAATCTTTTAGAAAGAACAGATGATTCTAACAGTTAAATTGTCCAGCAGTGAGCGTCCAACACCAGTGTATATTTTCAGAGCAGTGGGCTTTTGTTTCCAAGGTAACAGGCTTAGCTTTACATTGACAGACAACTGACAGTTATAAACAGCTGATTAGTTTACAGTGTACTGTAGGACTCATCCTTGCTTTTCATTGTCAAATTACAATGTTGCACTCGTCTTGCGCTCCTGCAGTGTTCCTGCAGCCTGCCTGAGCTTCAAACAACCTTCAACCATAGATTGTATATTAAAAAAGATAGATGTAATCATTTTTGGATGCACACTTGTTACATTTAGGTCCTGTAAGTGTTAGTTAATAAATGAGTTCATTCAGAATGTTCACAGTTTAAGCATGTTCACACAAGCACACAATTAAGCATGCAATGTTCACTGACATACATACCAACGCAAAGGATGTTGCCAAAACACGGACACAACTGCTGCATGAACGATGAACAGCTATGACACACTCACAGAAAACATGGAGAGGAAAGTTACACAATGGCGATATCACTGTGTGGCTACACACACACACACCCAGAGGCGTGCTTGTACATACAGACAAACAGAAATCCACATCCAGGGGTGCCATCACTGTGATGCAAGCCGGAGTTCGGAAAGTGTGATGGTGTTATATAACGGGCCTGGCCAAGCACGGCTAAGCATTTTTATCTGGGCTAATGACAACTCTACATGGAGTGCACTGACGTGTGTATGTGTGCGTGTGAGTCGAGAGAGAGAGAAAGGAGAGATGTTATGAAATCAGCTACAAGAAAAAAAGACAAAATGTGTGTGTAACATACGACAAATGGTGAAGAAAATGAGACGGGCAGAATAGGAGGTATAAAAATGGACTGACAGCAACACAGACTTAAAAAGCTCCTGAAAATTTGGTGCAAGCAAACTGCGTCTTCACAGCAGAGCGCTTTCATGGCAAGTCTAAGGCAAGTTTTAGATCAGGTTTGAGTCAAGTCATTTGTGAGTTTGAGGTGCTTTAATGTGTCTACCTTTTTGAAGAAGTCCATTAGGTTACTCAAGTATAGGAAAAATTCAGTTTTATAATAACAACTGGAAGAATTAAATTCAACTGCAAATGCTGAAAACTGGGCTGTGTTCAGTCCACCTGATTTTGTCCTAATCTTCAAGCCATGTTTCAGGTCTGCCCAAAAAATCCTGAATACAATTGTGAACAACAGTCTATTGGTCGAACTCCACAATTCAGTACAACAAGGTTTTCAGTCTTTCCACATGTTTTCACATTTATAATGTGTTTAGAAGAAAAACTCCCTTTACAAGGACTTTAAAGTATACCACATAAATAACTTGTGATGGTAGCCCTTTGATATGAAATGTATCTTTAAAAATGTATGACATTTTCCTCTGCTTCATGACACAAACACACACACTCCCACACACACAAACACAGGATATTTTCAGGTGGGCCAGAATGACTTGCTTTGACTGATCGCTCACTCAAAATTCACAGCCAAAATACTTTTGGGCTTATTTATGATATTTCAATGTATTTTGTATATTTCTCTGATGGAATTGATATATTTTACTTTCATCTCTCATTTTTCAGTGTTTTTCTTTCACCTTTCACTTTAAACCAAAAACAAAACTGGGTCTCTTGTGGTGGTGCCCATGACACAGACTCATCTGCACCGAAATACCTGTGACTCTCGTTTCAGACAAAAAGCAAATTTTTGTTTCCTTTTTTAAGAGTGCCTCAAGATCTTCAGCGTTTTACAAAATCAGACAACATTTCAGTAAATTAAAAGAATGACCTAGCACATAGAAAGGGAATCTGTGTCAAAATTAGCACAGCCCCAGGGACACAATGCAGATGAATATTTGAACGGAAGCATACCAAATGTTGTTTCAGTGTCTCCCGAGTGGTGCATTTAAGGGCACAGCAGCATCTAAGATGTGATGGTATACTGCCAGAGGCATCGCAATACATTTCCGACTGATGTCTTAAAATCAAACTCAGGAGTCAAACAATGTGCAAACACCGATGATGTGAAAAGTATCATCATCTTTTTTAGCTGCCATCTCTGAAAACTCTCATGTTGGAGCATCTTTGATCTCTACAGCAGCAAGACATTTCAAAAGAATCCTTCCTCACAACTGTGTTATTAGACAAAGATAATCTTACTTTGATCGCCGCTGTTGGTACAACAGATGCAAATTGGTTTTCAGGCTTTTTTACAAATTGCTTTGTCGTTGGGGAATGTCAGACTACACATGGACAAAGGAAGTGTTCTTTGGGTCATATTTTTAGCCTTAACGAAATCACTTTATACTGTCAGCCACCAAATACTAATTTCTAAACTAGCCAGTTTTAATTCTTAAATACTTGGATGAAGTCTATGTTACAGGTGTGTTCAGTAGCGAACCCTTACTGAGCAATGAAATCAGTGTGCCTCAGGGATCCTTCCTGGGACCTCTCCAGTTCAGCTAATAAATGATCTACCATTGATCTGCACAAGGTGTGACGTTAAAATTTATGAAGAACAAGCAGCTTCTAAACTCAGTACAGCAACAACAAATGTAACTAAATAACTTGATGATTCAAACCTATTTTAGTGTTATGATCTGACTGTGATCCCAAGGTGTAATTCAAGGTGTCTCTGTTGCCCAATTTCCTCGTATTATCCTTGACTCCAACCTTATCTTTCAAAAAAGGTAATACAAATACAGTAACCAAATACAACCTGGCTCATGTTAGGTAAACAATATACATCTGGATCCACTTTACATGTTGTATGACAAGTTTGACTCAAGCGAGAGGTACAACAATAAGCTCAAGTTCTCAATTTGTTGGACAGAAAATCCAATACTTACCGTCACTGCAACATTCTTGCAAACTATCCCTTTAACATATAAGAATACCTTCAAAATGACTATAAACTGTAAACATGTAGAAGTGTAACGTGTAGTGTGTGGGAAAAGAAAAGAAAAGAAAAGAAAAGAAAAGAAAAGAAAAGAAAAGAAAAGAAAAGAAAAGAAAAGAGATAACACCTGCCCACCAGCTCATACCAGAGTCCCATCCAAAGCACAAATTTTTGGAACAGATT
>JAJHUR010113702.1:0-10578 GCA_027495735.1 Lutjanus campechanus | reverse complement strand
GAGTGGGTGACAAACACGCCGCAGACTTTCAAACAGAGAGGCCTTTCTCCGCTCTATGCCTGAAGCCCTTCCCCAAAACGACACCCTCGTCTTTCTGTTGAGGAATTTCAACATGCATACAACACCATTCATGCCATGCTGCAACTCATCTTAAGCTGCAAATGTTTTTTAATACCTTGATTGTGCAACATATCATTCCCAGCTTTTTTAGGGGGCTTACAAAAGCAACAAAACTGTTAACTGCAACATCTGGAGTGTGAAATTATGCAAAGGGGTCATTCTGACACATTTTGAGGTTAACATGGTCAGTAATTTTGGTTGTTATTCTTTGTAGACATTCTGTTGCCACAATGTCAACATAATGACTTGAGCAAAGTACTCATATTTTAAGTTCTGTCTTAATACATTTGGAATACTGATGTTATCCACCATCTAATATTTTTAGGGGTTTAATTTGCTGAAGAAGTAGGAAACTTTCTTTCAAACCAGGGGGTAACATTTACTCTTTTAGTTCATCCGAAAGTTTGTCAATTCAGAATTTGCATTGGACAGCGAAGCATGGCCACTGTGCTTCAAAATGTGTGTTTGTGTGATGCCAAGTTTAACTAATGCATTTTTTTTCTTCTTATTGTGCCAGTAACCAAAAACAGTCCCACAACACAACAGACAACCCTATCTCCTAGAAATTACGTCAAAATGCTACTAATTTGCAACAGCAAATACCTTTTTTGGAAGATCTAATGCTGCCTGAAGTAATTAACAACGCATACTGAGCATAATGAACAAACTTTTTTAATTAACATATCTGCCAAGTTGCAAATTGTTCATATAAATGTATCTGCAAAAGACATCCTGGTCTTCCCTACAACAGAGAAGTGAAGCTGAAGCTATTTTTTTTGATCCAGTCTGAATTGTGCCACAAATTACACATATGACATTTGCCAATTTAAACAATGATTTTAAAAGTAAAGATAGTGTGTGTTGTACTACTTAGTTTTACTGTCAACTAAATCTCTCGCATCGCATAATATATGCCACCAGCTTTCCTAAGACCGGCTGCTTTCCACTCTGTGCTCCAGTAACAGTTGAGAAAGCATGGCACCCAGTAGAACATTGGTCAACTTACTAATTTCTGTTTTTCTGTACTTATATTAGCTAACTTGAGATGATTAAATATCTGATGTTTGTTCTGGTCCTCAGCAACATTGTGGGACTAAGTAAGGTCAATTCATTGTCTGCTTCACCAGCTAAAGCATCATTAACATTTGGTATAGCTGTGTAGGTGCTCATAGCTCATGGTTAGAGTTAGGTAAAGATTGTGATCTTGGTTCAATATTGAAAACCCTGAAACACAAGACCAAAAACACAATCTTTCCTCAAACTTAACCAAAGAGCATCACAGTTCCAGGCTTTCTATGCCTACAACCAACCCGGCCAACCTTCTATGATTTCTTTGCGATGCAGAAATGTCCAAGAAAGGCAGCGATTATGTTTCATACCACAATGTAAAAGGGAAAACAGTTTCATAGTATATAAACATAATTTCTATGAGGCAGGGTTGACATGACACAACACATTTAACGTTGTGCAGCTGTGTGAATGCTACACAACGTGTTACACAGCTGCACAGACATTCAGATCTGCAAGCTGCCCAGCACATGAACAGACTTCTCCTGGTGGCCACTAAGAAGCTGTGTCTACACAGTCTGGAGGTTAAGTGCCTTGTTCAAGGGCACCTCAGCAGCAGCAGCTATTAAGGAAAAAAGCGATTCTTTGTTTTGTCACACTGATTTTCCGCGGTTGATCCTAGGATTTAAACCAGGTTTTGAATGCACATTTTAATTCTCTTTAAAGTCTCCACTTCACCAATGCTCCCAACTGATACAAGAAAAGTCTCCTCTCTTTAGTGTTATCTGTGCACACTGAATGTCATTTTGGAAGTCAAATACTTCTTTTCTTTCTACGAGAAAGAAACAAAGCTGTTTATTTCACATCTATTTTAAACTTTACTGGACAAGCTTGAGCAAATCATCGCTCGAGAGAAAAGATGGAGGGATATCAAATGCTGGTGGAGGGAATCAAACCATCCAATAAGAATGTCTTGGTGTAATTTATTTTATTATATGGTCTACTAACTTAGAAATCAGCACAGCCATTTGCCTGAACTGACAAATTAATCTTTTCCCAGTGAGTGAGGAAGAATGAAATGAATTCCACAGAACCCTGTGCCCACCAGACGAATGTTAAAATACCTCCATTGATATTTGCAACCAGTGAAATGAATGTGAGTTTTCTTTTTGTGAATCACAGTGTGAATCCTGTTTGAACAAACTACACAGGCACTGAAATACAGATAATTGGACACTGGCGTGTTTGTGAGCAAATAGATTATTCAAACTCCTCCCCCACACATGTAGGTGTCTAATGACCTCAAGGCTATGCAATTAAAATAAAGAAAACATACAGTTCAATATTTTAAAAAGGTAAATATTTTACTAAAGTGCAGATTTAATAGACTTCATTACTCATTCTTGACCGTTTTGAGTGTGCATTTAACATTTTTCTAGTGGTAATTAAAAAAAAACGTCCTGTTTTGTCTTTCAGTACACCTGCAACATTTACATAAATATAAGGCATGTTTTGACACCATTTGTTTAGGGAATAATCCTCCAATTAGGTCTGATTCTGATATGCTAATCAAGATAGAGCATTTAATATCAGAACTCCCTGAACAGTCTTTGGTGAGAGCACTCAAGGATTTGCTACTGTAAATTTGACAAACGGTCTACAGGGGCAACCTGAAAATCATTTATTTGCAATTCAGGGTTAGCCTGTAGAACTCAATGAACAGCCACATACACAACATGTGGTCTAGTACATGTAATGTCGGCTGCACCCTTTGCAAAGGGTACAGCCGACTTTATATGTCAACATGTCAACAACATGCCGATGCTCAGCCCATTCTCATTCCCAACACGTCAAATATGGCAGCTCGGACGGCACTGTTATGCTTCAAAGTATCTGTGTGAGTGTGTGTCTAGTGCATAGCTGCCTAAAGTGGGGCCATAATGTTCATTTTGGCCTGTCAGATATTTTAGTAAAAAAAAAGAAAAAAGAAAAAAGAAAACAAACGTTTTAATTGAAAAAAACCTCACTGTCTATGCTGTTTTATTTTAGGTTAAAATATAAAAAAGCTCTTTAAATATGTAGGATCCCTAATTATTCATTATTTTTCATAATCTGAGCAACATTTTGCACCTGGACGAAACAATACAATATATGTTTGTGGTTGGTCCATGGCCCACATTAAGTGTCAGTTTTGGCTCTTCAAGGAAATATACGTATCTGGTCACCCCTGCTCCACCGTTTTGATGTTGACGTACCTTTAACGTACGTCAACATCAGGTGACGTAATGAGCGACCTAAGAGACAGGGGGTCGTGACCTGTGTGAAATCAGTCGTTAACACTGACTTCTTTTTAAAACATTGTGTAAATGATGTAAATTACGCCATGTACGTAACTTACATACGTAACTTATGCACGTAAGTGCCGTGAATTATGTTTGTACATGAACTTACATTAGTAATGTACCTATTTTAACCGAAAGTGTGATCCAAGTGGTTTTCTTTCCTAAACCTCACAAAGTAGTTTGGTTTCCTAAATCTAACAAGTACTTTTTGTGACTTTATGTTGAAAATTTACCTGAACACTTACTTACAGCCTTTTAGTTTGACACATATAATGACACAGACCAGGCCGCTGTAGCCAACGAGTTGGGAGTGAGAACGCTTTGCAGAATTAGAAAAACTCAGTTTCAAAAATTTCATTGTCCTGTATCTATTGGTTATGACGGCTGCTCTTACATGTTCACAATAATGCAATTATTACCAATAATGTGAGCAAAGCAAGAGTCTAATCAAACCATTGACATGGTTTCATGCTGTGACAATTCTCTTCAGTTAATAACACCATTTTCAAGGGTGATGTAATTATTTTTTTCATTCTGACAGGATTGTGGAAGGTTTTTTTTTAATTTCCATTTAATTTTCCCTCTGCCCTACTGCTGTTCAATTTTAGATTAACAACTATGAATTTCTGCAACAAAGTTTCTCATTCAAAGTGAACTACACTCAATCACTATACCTACATAGAAGCAGGTGAATTTTCTTTGTTCAGGCAGAGCACTCTACAAACATTGGACAAACTTTACAGACTCCTGCTACATACTGTCTTGGTTTTAAACCTGCAGCCTTGCCATTTAGAAAAGAACTATTATGCCTCACATGTATTGCTGGCATTAAAAGATGAAGCTGGTGAGATTCTATATTTGTCTTACTGGTGACAAATCCCATTTAAAAAACTAAAAATAATAATGTGTTAATCTGTTTCTCAATACTTTTTGACTTTCCTATCAGTGGCACTCAGCTCCAAGCTCATTGGTTCCTACTGAAGTTTCCTAAAACAGCTGGGCACTGTAGGTTTTAGCAAAAGTAATAGTGCATTTGTAGGTCACTATTTTCAGCTGCGGATTTGACGTTTGGTATTAACAGCAGGACGAGGATGTATGTGGGATTGACTCAAAATAAACTACAGTGCCCGAGCTCATAATGAAGGAATATGTCACCCAGTACCAAGGTGTGGTTCACTGATTTGTTTTAAAGGTCCAGTGTGTAAGATTTACGGGGATTTATTGACAGAATATGGCAGATATCGAACACAATAACACATGGTCTGCCATGTTGCACCACGATGTTTCTACAGTAGCTCAGAGTGGACAAACCAAACGCTCTAGATACAGATTTGAAAAAGGAGGATGAGATGAGGTGCTTGCAATCTGGAAGCTTACTGCAGGATGCCACCAGGCAGTCAGATTACTTTGAAATGTGGTAAATTACTAAATTAAAATTACATGGTAAATTTTGTAATTAGTTCACCACAAAGTGGAGCACCTGTCTGTGTAATCCCTTATGTTAGACATGGTTTTCATGAGTTAATAGAGCATTGGCTATCATGAAAAAAAGTTTCATAACTCTAAATACCATACATTAAAGACATAATCAAAAACGTAACCGAGTAACCAATGGAACTTTAATCTAATTACACTTTTACACTTTAACATCTGTTATCAACCCTGGACGTCATTAAAACTACACACTGGTCCTTTAAATAGTTTTTAGAAAGCAATGGAAGTCAATACTTGTCAGTGGGATAAAGTCATTGTTGTTTTTTGTCTTTTCATGAGATTTGGATGTCATGATGTTATGTTTGAGTATATGGCATTTATAAGAACTTCACCTTTCTCGCATAATTTCCCTATTTGCTTTTTCATGAGCATGTAAAAGTGTCCTCTTTGTGTGCGGTAGAAAGGGAAAAGAAACCTGTCATTTGTCCATATTGTTTAATATTCTTGATCATGACACAAATATACTAGTTCAAGCTTGAAATTCCCTTTCTCCTGCTGGTTTAAAACAGCACTTTGTAGTGAAGCTCTGCAGCCTGTATGATTGTGCACAATGTGGGCAGAGGATGAACCGTAGATGTATTTTTCTGCAATTCCTCTTAACCTTCCTACATACACTTGGCTAATAGGGCCCTGTTGAGATCAAACAGAGTAGCAGTACATCAAAAAAAGGAAAGATGGAGAAAAAACAGAATTCACAGAGGAAGAAAGCCCTCTAGACTTCAAAATGAGCTGTCCTCAACTCCCCTGTTCATCTAGTTCCTAAGCTCAACAAATTATTGACACAAGTGTCGTGCCACACAGTCATCCGTGGGAAACCAGCTTCCCATGACAAATGCAGATGAGTCCATGCAGATGAATAGATGCAAAGATGTTTGTTTTCCTACTTAGAATTGTTCACAGTTCATTGTTGACAGTGGCAATGACAAACATGACAGGCTGTATGAATTGTATGGATACATATGAGCTTGATGTATATGCAAATTATCCCAAAGCTTGTGACTTTATAGGAAATTGGTACATCCTTGTCCTGTGTAATTGACTTAAAACAAGTTCATTACAAAAACAACAAACTGTGTTGTAAGATACAGTTCAAAGATGCTGCATTTGTGTTTGATTTAAAGCTGTACTTTGACATTTTGGGAAATACTCTAATTTGATTTTTTTTTTTACTGAGAGTTAAAATCAACACTAATCTCATGTCTGTACGGTAAATATGTATCAGCTTAGCTTAATTTGGCATAAAGACAGAAAACAGCTAGCTTGGCTCTGTCCAAAAGCATGTCCAGCGCCCTCTAAATATCATTAATTAACACACTGTCATTTTTACATTTCAGTTTCGTACGAATTGAACAAATGAAATGTAACTTATTGCTAATTAGTGAAGTTTAGAGGTCCTGGCTTGTGGATTTTGTTAACTTTGGACAAGCTAATCAGCTGCTTGCTAGTTAACCGCTAGCTTCATACTTAAGGCTCATTTATGCCCCCTTTATGTACGAAAATAGATACATCTGTTTGAAGCAATGCAACCATCACCGCCCACATAATTTCAAGCATCCATATGTCTAGGATGGGGACTCAGAATCAAAACAACAAATAGTGATGCTGGAGGAGGTTGTAATAATGTACCTCTTGAAAAAGAGGCAAAAGCGAAGGAAAGGTTGTAGACACTGCAGTGGTTAGCACCATCGCCTCACAGCAAGCCAAGGTTTAGAGTTTGAATCCCCCAGCCGGCTGGGGAGTTTGTGGCTGGGGCAGGACCTTTCTGTGCAGAGTTTGCATGTTTTCCCCATTTCTGTGTGTTTTCTCTAATTGGTGACTTTAAAATCGCCCATAGATGTGAAAGTGAGCATGAGTGGTTGTTTTCTCCATGTGCCACCTCTGTGATGAATTGGCGACCTGTCCAGGGTGTACCCCACCCTGCCGCTCAATGTTAGCTAGTGCAAGCTCCAGCCCCCTGCAAACCTTCAAGGATAAGCGGTTACGGATAATGAATGAATTCTACATGAATGAATGCTACACCACCCCCATGACTATCAGAGGTACTGCTCAGTTTCATCAGTATCAGTAAGCTTTCAGAAAATGTGCACAAATACGCACCATCCATATGAGTATCTAACATTTAGCATGAGCCTTTAATGTACACATGAGAGTTGTACAGATCTTCTGATCTAACTCTAGGCAGTCTCCAGCTCTTTTCCAAAATATCAAACTATTCAGTTAAAGACAGAGATTCAGCAAGGACAAGGATGAGGACATTGAGGTCTGTTGTGCCAGTTGGCGCTAAGAAATTACAGGAAATTGTTCTCAGTTTGACTGTTATACAAGGTTATACAACGCACTGAAAGGGCTTCTCGCAACAGTTCTGTCAGTATTTATTTTTTTTCCAAGTTTTGTTTGGAAAGGTTTAAAAGGTGACTCTAACGCTGTCATCAAATCAAAGTCTTGAAAACTTGAGAATGTACAGGATGATGTCAAATACAAGCAGCTTTTCCAAAAGGGAAGAGTTGATACAATATGAACAGATTAACCTAAATATACAGTATATCCTCCTTTCTGAAGACAACCGCTCACAGCTGGTCTATATTTTGATTCACAGTCAAATTGCTGATTCAAATGTGCTCTGAATCTGCTGTCATCCTTTGAATAGATCCTGTGTGTTGTAAAGGAGAAGTATTTTTGTCCATACAGGGCTCATCCCCTCTGTAAACAATGTCAGTTTTTCCTCCTTTGTTGTCATTTTGTACCTAAATGCTTTGCTGCAACACAGTCATAATGCAACACTATGATGCTTCTTCCCCTCCAGGTTCCTGAATTTGATTTAGACAAATCCTCAACCCCCTCGTCACCAAAATCTCATTACCACCATCACCATCATCATCATCATGATAGCATCAACTACACATAATGCTGTCCTTACTCGAAAGAGCATATCTATCATTCAAGCTTGTAATGGATCTTCATTTGTATAATTTGTACAGTAAAGTTTATAAAAGTTTTCTACCCTTCCAGAAATTATTTAGTTTCTGCTGTTCAACTGAATGTCAATGAATTACAATTTGCAGGCCTTGTTATAAAATTTGTGTTTTTTGTGCAACATTTGGGTTTGTTCTACTGTCCAAAAGAGAAGAGAAATTGTCAATAAAAACTTAAAGTGATAATTTTATGTTGTTTGTGTGAAAGTGGTGTTCCCTCTATTTTGTTTGTGTACTCCAAACAATAAATGTAGAACGTTAAGAGAAGACACCCTGTCTTCAAAAAATGTGAGCTTCACCTCATGTGTTGCACTTCACTGACGTCAACTCCTTTGCGTGTTACAACTCTGTTTGTCTCTGTTCGATGAGACAAGATTGATGTTTTTTTTAAAAAGCAAACAGTCTGACTCATATTGTGCCCCGAGACATCATTAACGTTGCTATTAATGCAGTTTATGTTTCCTTGACATTAAATTTAGAAAGCTAATTTATTATTCTCTTGATATTGACCAAGGAAGGCCAACTGAACTCATTTGATGCCTTTCTCTTATAGCTCTTGGCAATAAAGTTAAGGATAGCACACACACACACACACACACACCACACACACACACACACACACACACACACACACACACCTAACCCTAAAACCAAGTGTTAACCATCCAGCAGTCTTTTAAACTTGTGGGGCCCAGCACTGTGGTCCCTGCAATGCTGTCGCTCCTCACAAGAATAGTGGGAGTAGTAAAAGAAAAAAACCCAGAGGGTTGGGGGTGGGGGGTAGAAGGGCATGTGAATGCATCCACCAACGTGCAAAAATACACTGTAATAGATTTCAATTCATAGTGAATATTTACAGCTTTTGAAACAAATCATCAGAACTAGCTGTGCACAAATAAATACAAGTTGACAGGTGCTTGACCACAGTGAAGTATAAATTTATACAGGAAAAAAATCAGTGGCACCAAAAACCCAGTATTTTAGGGCTCCCCCTAAATTTCTTAAATGAGGCTTTCATGCTTCCTTTGGAGGAGCAAAGTGCTCTTGACCGCTCTGAGCCAAACCGTACTGTTCTGAATTGCATTTCCATTATCATTTCCAGCGCAATGTGCTGCACTGAGCCATGCCCGAGATGGACCTACTCTGGAGTGGGGCCAAATCGAGCTCGACCCACTTCCAAGTGGGCTGCAGTGACGTCTTGCCAGCCGCGACCAGCCCGTGACAAGCCTCCTTTCACCCCCTTGAACAAGCGAGTGTTGTGATACTGAGCTCGTGTGCAGGAGAGCAGAGAGAAAGACATTTCTTAAAGTCTCTTGGTGTTCAGCTCTCAGAGCTTTTGTAGCTTCTAACAGAATCTTTATGAATAGAAATTTAGTTTCTCTCCTCTGCTGCTGTTTGAACTGCATTATTTTACTGTTTCATATTCGTAGAAGTCGTGTTAAGTTACTGCTGATGAAACCCCTGAATGAAAACATTTCTTGTTTGTGCTGCTTCAAACAACAAAACAACAGGGGACTTTTATTGTGAAGCATTTAGGGAAACAGGGTGTTTGTCCCAGAGACGTGTATGAACAGTTTATCCTCCACTTATACCGATTATCGATAAGTACCACATACAATCCCACATTAAATAATCCAGTCCCTTAAATATAAATTGCTGTAAAAACTAAAAACAGAGTTGCAATATCTTGTTGTTTTTTGCATTTTTCAAACAGGTGTTGTTTATGTTGCACCATCTGTCAGTCATATAATTGTCACGTTAACTCATTTTTAAAAGGGCAGCTTGAAAGTTGTCGTTCCATTCACTCTGAAAACAAAACTGCCAGTCGTTGCTGCAGGTGTCAAGATGCTGCGTTTAACTTTTGAGCAGGTTAATAATGTTCTGCAGTGCCTTTCAAAGACCTAACAAAACAAACACAAAGCCCGGTGGCATCGAACTTGAACTTTTGCTTTTCACTGCAGAGGAATTCAATAGAAGAAAATAGAGGATAATTTAATTAAAATACACATTAAAGATGCCAACATTAGTTGACCCTCATACTGCATTCATACAGTATTCTGCCAGGAACACTTACCATCAGTTTCCATTCACAATTTGTGGTATTCACATCTGTTAGCACTCACTTGAGCTGACAGTTCAAATTAGGGATGTAAGCATTATATACACGTATTCTCTACATGTTATCTTAATTCAAGATTCAAGATTCAAGACATTTATTTGTCCCCATGGGGCAATTGGTTGTGCCGCAGTAGCAATAAAAAACAACAACACACGACAGACAACAATAATAACAAGAGTAAGACAAGATAAAAAGTCAAAAACGCATACTTAAAAAGTGGCGTAAAGGTAATGGCGCTACCTGTACTGTACAGAGTTGAGCAGTGAGATGGCAGAGGGTATAAAGGAGAATTTGTAACGGTTTGTTTTGACTATTGGTTGTCTGAGACGGGAACCGGATGGTAGAAACTTAAATTCTGAATACAGAGGGTGAGTGCTGTCAGACATGATGGATTTTGCCTTCTTTGACAGCTGGTTATTGTACAGATCTGAGAGGGTTTGTTGCTGGGTACCAATGATTTTACTGCTGACTTTTGTTATCCTGGTTAATGAGTTTTTCTGTTTCAGATTGAGAGATGCAAACC